>JASANA010007316.1:0-101794 GCA_030248095.1 Ptycholaimellus sp. GST1_10
GCTTCTTCAGGACTGCCAGGCTCAGTAGTACTGGCCTTGCCCCCGTTGCTGGTGAAGGTGGAGGCACTCAGCAGCGACTGATTGAGGTGAGTAAAAGCAATGGATATGTGATTGGAAGCAACTCAGAGCAGAGTCAGAGAATGCGGGATTTTGAATGGGCAGGCATAAGAGCGGTGGCTTCTTCAGGACTGCCAGGCTCAGTAGTACTGGCCTTGCCCCCGTTGCTGGTGAAGGTGGAGGCACTCAGCAGCGACTGATTGAGGTGAGTAAAAGCAATGGATATGTGATTGGAAGCAACTCAGAGCAGAGTCAGAGAATGCGGGATTTTGAATGGGCAGGCATAAGAGCGGTGGCTTCTTCAGGACTGCCAGGCTCAGTAGTACTGGCCTTGCCCCCGTTGCTGGTGAAGGTGGAGGCACTCAGCAGCGACTGATTGAGGTGAGTAAAAGCAATGGATATGTGATTGGAAGCAACTCAGAGCAGAGTCAGAGAATGCGGGATTTTGAATGGGCAGGCATAAGAGCGGTGGCTTCTTCAGGACTGCCAGGCTCAGTAGTACTGGCCTTGCCCCCGTTGCTGGTGAAGGTGGAGGCACTCAGCAGCGACTGATTGAGGTGAGTAAAAGCAATGGATATGTGATTGGAAGCAACTCAGAGCAGAGTCAGAGAATGCGGGATTTTGAATGGGCAGGCATAAGAGCGGTGGCTTCTTCAGGACTGCCAGGCTCAGTAGTACTGGCCTTGCCCCCGTTGCTGGTGAAGGTGGAGGCACTCAGCAGCGACTGATTGAGGTGAGTAAAAGCAATGGATATGTGATTGGAAGCAACTCAGAGCAGAGTCAGAGAATGCGGGATTTTGAATGGGCAGGCATAAGAGCGGTGGCTTCTTCAGGGCTGCCAGGCTCAGTAGTGCTGGCCTTGCCCCCGTTGCTGGTGAAGGTGGAAGCACTGAGCAGCACCGTCGTCTGCTGACTTTTTCGCACCACACCGTGCCTGCAATCAGGTTTTTATCAAAACTATACATTTTTACCTGAATATAAGTCCAAGTTCAAGAGGATTGTCCTTTTGATCGGCTCCAGAAGGATGCCCAAAGTTTCCCAAAGCCAAGCTATATCTTTGTTTGCATCTGAGGCAAAGACAGGGATCAGATACAGTAGAAGAGGAAAGCTAAAGACCAATCTGTACACTAGCAGGAGCTTTACCTCCAGATTGATGATCTGAGCCTGAACAACGATTAGTTATGGGCACAGAATTAAAGTTAGCTAGCAGAAAAAAGCAAGGGCTCAAACTTGACAGCGTCCATTCTCCTCCTGAGCGTCTGGTTCATGAGTGCATAGAAGATCCAGTTGAGAGCAGCATTGGCGATAGGCAGGAGTGTGATGATACGTCCTATCACGAAGTTGCTGCGGTGCGGAGCTGGTGGGTTCACCTTCAGCCATTCCCCTTTTCATCCCAGTGAGCATGGAAGGGAGAGGAGAACGAGGATGATGATGGTGTAGAGCCAGAAGGGAGTCCAGCAAAAGAAGTAGAAGGCCACGATGAGCAAGGTGGAAAGAGCGATTTTCCGCATGCTGATCTGAGTCTGTGCCACTGACCTTCAATTTTTTTCCATTTTCTCAAGTTCAAATGCAATTTTCTTCGTTTCAATATTTTCCAATCGTTTCAAGCCAGAAAATTTCAAATCATAGACGAAAAAACTGCTAGATTTTCATGTATCATATAATAATATAAAATGAAAATGATGGAATGAACCTGGTATGTAGTGAGAGGATGCGTAGGATCTGGAAGTAGAAGAAGGCGATGAGAAGACCGGGAACGCAGAAGCCGGTGATGAAGAGGTAGACGATGAAACTGCGTCCCCACTCTGTACTCGGCCACTCGGTGATGCAATATTGGCCACCATCCCTACCTCCAATCAAACCATCTTAGCCAATCGTACGGGATGCTGTAAAAGTGGGGACCCGGGAAAAGGTGGGTGAAAATGACTGCAGGTGCGAGCAAGGCAGCTGCTGTCACTGCAGAGGCGAATACCATGAACAAAGCCACACGCCAGTCTCGGAGCTTCTTTGTCCTCCAAGTGGAACATTTTGCGAAAAACAGTTTATGAGCTTCTAAGTTGAGAAACTTGTTGCCATGGCAGACGGCTAGATAGCGGTCTCCTGCCAGACCCACCATGATAAACGTTGTCCAAACCTTTGCCAATGCTCAAATTAGTTCACCAAAACATTACTGTCCAAAAAGACCTTATTGACGCCTTCAATGCCGAACGCCAACTGGCACCAGAACTGGCCAAATATCCATTCGTGCAGAAATCCATTGACAACCTTCCAGAAATGGCCAGCATTTAACTATTTGAATGGACAACAGAAATGAGGTACAGTTGATGGGACAGTGAGCAGGGCCAATGAGTCAACTGCCGAAAGACCAGCCACATAGACAACCATGGAGCTGGTCGCTTCGCCACGAGGTCCACTCCCACCACTTCGACAACTTCAATACCCGAAGCTTCGCGTTCAAGGTCGGCCAGTCGCGATTGAGCCACCTTTGACTTCGAGCGAGCAGCGAAAGGACCCATAGATTCCCAGATATGCCGACCACGAAGAAGAATAGGAGGGACACGTTTGCCGCCGTATTCACCGTCTCCATCCACTGCGGCAGCTCCATCCCCGGTGCCTCAATTCCCCACTCTTCAATCCTCTCTTCATCGCAAAGGCAGCAAAACCTCCGAAAAGTTGAGCGGGGGGCTTGCGTTGGTCGGGAGCATGATTCCCTCTTCTTCCGTCTCAATAGGCTGCTAATCTAGGGCGTCTGGTCTGAAGGAAAGGCAGTGGAGAGGTTGAGGCCCCAAAAAAGGCCGCCCGCGATGCGCTCCTTGGGGAGTCAGCTGCCCACTTCTTCGCTTAGTTCCCTCTCTACCCTCCCTCGCCCACAATCTCTTTCCCGCCACCGGAAAGAGGCTCAAAGTGAAGTGCGCCTTCCTATCTGTGTCAGGGGGGAGGGGAGCGGCCTTGGAAAGTTGGCGTCAGGTGACAGGGGTTGGCCAATTATCTGGCCATTCGAGAAGATGAGGCTGGCGGGCCCAAGGAGAATAGGCCAAACGGTTGGGGCTTTATGGAGGAGGCGAAGAAGTGGTAGAAGCAGAGGGAGCTGGGCTCAGAGCATATGTGCGAGGGAGGAGAAAAGGAGGAGGTGGAGCGAGTTAGGGGGTGAGGCGAGGGAGAAGGAGTGAGGAGGAGAAGAGAGGCTGAGGGGGTAGGGCGAACCAATTTAGCGGAGAGCAAGCTGCCGAGGTTTGGCCCTCCTACACTTTTTCTCCAAAACTAAATCCACTCTGTCCTCCCATTACAGCTCCAAAAGAACTTGCAATGGACTTTGATGAATACTCGTAGAAGAGGTGAGAAAGACTGGAACGAGGGTGGTCCTTATCAGACAGGCGCAGCATAGAATTGGGAAGGAAAAGTGCATGGAGAAGAAGAAAGTTTCACTCACGCCACAACTCCAAATGCGGAGAAAATGAAGCAGGAGAAAAAGCTCATTCTTTCCCTGCACCCCTCCCATCCAAGCTCTCTATTTCTTGCCTCTCCCAACACCCTTGGAGCAGAAGAAAGGGAGGACTGTCTGTGGGTGAAGAAGAAGTTAGGGAATGGAAAAAGTGGGCTATGCAGGCGAACAAGTCTATCAGAATGTACAGAGCCAATCAATGGGATAGGGCAGAGTATTGTCAGGGGTATTCATTCCCTTCTCTTTCATACTAACACAAAAGGCATCCGGTGAAATTGGCCGGGAATCGCTCTGACAAGCGGGCCAGGAAAATACCGTTAGCAGGGGAAATGATGACACATGTATTCCTTTACCTTGTTGCCTATTTTCTTATTCCATGCTCCTAACGCAAGAATGTTCATATTTCTTCAATACACAACCAGCAAACTGATTGTCGTTTTATTCATAAAGCGGTCTTTGCGGAAAAAGAAGTTTTGGCGACAAAGAAATTACTGCACCAGAGCGCAAACGGGCGAGACGGAAAAGTGCGGTGGTTGAAGCTTCTTTACCTGGTAGTTAGGAAGATGAAAAGGCTCAAACAAGTTGGAAAAAGAAAAAAGGTGGCTCGAACGCTGCACTCCATTATTCTTCCTCTCACTACTTTTCCCCACAACGAGCAGAAAGACCCAGTCCTCCCAAAAGTCTTTCCAACCCCAAATCAATATTTTCAATTACCCGAGAGAATAAAAGTCACAGACGCTTTAATAGTACTTCAATAAAATTTTATCGTCCTCGTTGCTAGCCTGTAATTCCATGCACTCCTTCTTCAATGCTTGTCTGCCAATCTTAAGTGGCGAAATGCGAGCGTGAATCATTGACAAGACGGGTGAAAAAACGCAAATCACCTCAGTTTTAGCGCGCAGTGAGGAAAGAAGGGGTAAATGGAAGATTTGGAGAGGTGGTAGAATCAGAAAGGTGATCAGTATGCATATGGCCTTCAGCTTTGTAGAATGGGCTGTAAGGAGAGAAGGGCGGCATTCGAATGCATGACAGAGTGCCTGGCTTATAAACTAATTCATTCCCAGCCTTTTGCGGCACAGCATAGAACCCCGCCCTACTATTTTCCCTTCTTTCTCTATTCCAAGCCGCCTCTTCTTTGCACTGCCTTCTTTTTGAATTTCTCTTCTTCCTCCTCCTCGCCTTCCTTTCCATTTCCATCCCCACCCGATTCATCTCTCTGATAGCCCTGGAAATCGCTCAAGAGCATATTCTAAGCAAAACAACATAAAGGATGATCGGATGCAGTTGAAAATAGGCAAGTTATTATCCTATATTTCGATAAAATCTTGTATGAGAATATCAATTAGAGTGGCCTCACACAGCTCATTCATAGGCATTTGCTAGTGGAAAAAGTTTCGTCAGCTTTCGATCGGAAAAGTTGTCAGTTGTCAAACTTTTATAGTGTATTATTATCAGAGTAGAATTATTGAAGAACAGATGAGGCTGGAAGGAACTAGTCAATTCACTGATATAATGTGGCATCACAATTGGGTAATAATCTCCACAATTGGCTCAACGGTGAACTCAAAGAGTAGAAGCGTATCCCAATTTGGGAGCACTAGCATAAACCTAGCATGTCAATGTGGCTAGCTGAATCTGCGGAGGCAAAGCAGGAAAGGCGGAAAAAGCGGGGATCACCTGGCACTTCTATTACCGTCACCATTTCTCCATCTTGAGGCAGAAGCGAGAGCAAAGCGAGGGGAGGCAGGTGAAAGGAGGCCGTCTAAGCTCTTGACCAGCAAGAGGAGCCCAGTTGGAGCCGATATGCGAGGGCAGGCAGAATGCAACAACTAAGCAAGGGTATCAAGAGAGACTCAGAGAGGCTTGCAGAGGGAGCAGAGTGTGGGGTGTCCATTGGAGTAGTTGGAGCAGTGAGGGCTGCGGCAGTGTTGGATGGGAGTGGTGGCGGCAGCTGCCGGATAGTAGCGCGTCACGCCGCCGCCGTCAGTCACAGCCCGCACACCGATTGCCTGGTCGGCGGTGGCGGACTTGGGGAGGCTGGCAGAGGAGGTGGGAGGGAGCGGAGAAGGGCTGGGTGAGGGAGCGTTGGAGAAGGAGGCCATGAGCTGGCGCTGATGGGCGAAGCAGGCGGGGCAGAGGAAGTTGGTGGCCTGGCTGGCGGGCTGGGCGCAGGCCCCGTTCATGCACAGCAGCCCAGGGCCTTGGAAGGCGGAGGCGGAGAGACTGCGACTGATCCGCTGTCGGGCGGGGCGCGGGGCGGGGCGGCTGGAGCCGCCGGCGCCCAGGCCGGCCAGACACTTCTGCTCCTCGTCGAAGCGCTCACGGGCGGATTTCAGATAGTTCTCCACCTGGAATGGAGGGGAGGTGAGGAGGGGAAGAGGGAGCAGAGGAGAGGAGGAACCATCTCGGTCATGTACTGGTGATGAGCGTGGGTGTTGAGGCGGGCGCCGACGATGCAGGTGGTGTCGTGGAGGTCGCAGAGGGAGATGGCCGGTTGAGCTCTGCCCAAACTGCGGCCGCGCTCTTCCACAGAGCCCATTTTGGCGCTTTGCGATCTGTGGGGGGAAATGAGTTGTACTCAGCAAAAGGTGAAGGCTAGAAAAGGAGACCGAAAGCTGAAGCGGCGCTTGGGCTCCTGGTTCTCCTTGAGTGAGGACTGGCGCTCTTTGCGGCGGGCGATTTTCTTCCGAAGCGAAGAAGCGATGCGAGTGAGACTCAGTCGACGCTCCTTCCGCGGACTCCCCTGCTCAGGGCTGGCTGGGGCAGGGGCGGCTGGCTGCGTAGGCGCTGGCGGCGCAGTGCTGGCCTGCACAAGCGGCGCCGCTCGGCCAAAGTCTCGGAAGGCGGAGGATCGTCTGGAGGGCAGCTTGGCGATGTCCAAATAGCGGGTGATGAGCTGGAGCTGCTGGAGCTCTGAGAGTTTGGTGTTGCGGGCGATGCGAGCATCAGCATCGTCAGCCCACCAGGTGAAGTCGGGGCCGGGGTCGGCGGCGAAGTGGAGGGGCAGGAGACGGCGGGCCTTGTCGCTGGTGATGGGGATGAGGGCGGGGAGGGAGGCGAGGTGGGAGGGGGAGGAGGGGGGCTGTTTTGGGTCCTGCATGAGGACGAGGGGGGAGAAGTGGGCGGCGTCGTAGGAGAGGACGAGGGGGGAGCGGTGGCACTCGGCGGCGGGGCACTCCAGGGGTAGGTAGATGCCGCCGAAGGGGATGGGCGCGAAGGCCTCGCCGCCGCTGTCCCGGAGGACCGTGTCCGCCACCACCAGCACCGGGCGCTTCAGCACGTGGGCCAGGGCGAAGACGTGGATCTCCTCCAGGCTCTCCCAGACCCTGTCGGAGTCCTCCTGCTCTGAGGCCGGCGGTGAGGGCTGGTTGGGCAGCGAGGCGATGGGTTCGGCAGAGCAGGGTTTGGAGCGCGGCTGAGGGGAGGCCAGGCGAACTAGGGCGTCCCACTCCGCCCGCCACTCAGCCTCAGAGTACTCGAGGCCGGATTCCCGGTTGACGGCGGTCTGTTGCCAGCGCCAGCGACGCCAGAGGGCATGGCGCCGGGAGCCTTGGGCGAGGATGTCGTGGAGGGCCTTGCGGAGGATGAGGAGGCGATCGTGGAAGCCCCACATGCCCAGGGAGGCGGAGTGGAGGAGGCAGTTCCCGTCCCCGCTGGTGGCCAGGGGCCATAGCTTCCGGGCCCCAGCGGCGGCGACCCACCAGTTGAGGTGCCCGCTGTGCTCCAGGGCCTTGAGGGAGGAGGTCTCGATGAGGTCCTTCTCCAGGAAGCGGCGGAAGGCGTCGGAGAAGGTGCTGAGGTCGGGCAGGGTGAAGGTGTAGGTCGGCGTTTCAAGGCTCCAGCCGTTGAGGCCTCGTTGGACGTGGGCTCTGGCAGTGCTCATCACCAGGCTCTTTTCTGTCGCTTTTGAGAAGCCGCGCATCAGCCGTTTGTCTACAAATACGCCGTCTCATTAAGGGGCCAGGAGGATGGAAGGGGGATAAGCGATGGTGTACTTGCGGCAGCATTGCAGGAAAGGGCCTCGGGGGCAGAGGAGGCAGTGGCAGTGTCAGCGAGGTGCGGTACTTCCTTTTCCTCCTCCTTCTCTTCGGGGCAGTGGCTGTGAACGGTGACAACGGAGTCGGCAGTCTGGGACGCCAGCCCTGCCTTGGTGTACAGGGCTCGGTAGGAGGCCAGTGCTCGCTCCAGCTCCCACCCATTTCCTCAACCAAATTTACCTTCTCATCTAACTTCCTTTGATGATTCACAATAAAACGAAAATACCTTGTAGGAAGTCGCGAGCAAGTGAAGTGTCGGCGGCAGTTTGGTCGACAAAGTTGGAGAGGAGGGCATCCTGGAGGCACTGCTTCGGGCAGTTGGCCTCCACAGCCCCGTCCGCGTACTCCAGCTCCATCCCACCTACCCTTTCAACCCATGCCTCACTGCCGCGCCCACACCTGCAAAGCCTTACTTTGACATGCGCATGGGCATTGTGCGCGCTATAATCATACGCGGGAAAAGGGGAGAAGGGAAGTGGAAGAGTGCTGCGCTGTCAGGCAAACGTTGCACACTGCTAAGTGTATTGCGAGTGCAAGTGGGGGAGGAGATGGGCTGGAGGTGTGGGGGATGGATGGGGGCTGGGTGTTGGGTGCAGTACTCGTTTCTGGCCGCACAGCTGGGTGCATAGGCATCCGGGCTGGGCCACACTTGTTGAGCAGCTATGCATAGGCGACGGAAGTTGGATTAGGGCCAAGGAGCTTGGCATGGTCCTACCGGACTCGTGACATAGGCAGTCCCCGGTCGATGCCCCCTGCCTGCACATCTACACCCCCAATTACTGTAGCCTTGGAAGTCTGCGCTGTCGCCTTGCATGCTGCTGGCTGACAATAGGAGAAGCCAGCTAAGATGGCAGTTTCTGGAGGTGCTGGAGCTGGGGTGGCCAATGTGACGGGTCTGTCGCCAAAGGAGGGCGCTCCTGGGACTCAAATTGTGATCAGAGGAGAAAACCTGGGACGGAGCCAAGCTGACCTAATCGGTTCCATCCAACTCTTCCTCCTTTGTGTCCGTTAGAGCTAATAAAGAGGTGGGAAGGACTGCGAATCTGCGGAGTGGACTGTCTGATGTCGGCGCGGTGGGAGAGTCCGGCCAAGATCATCGCCCGCTGCGGCCTCTGCAAAGGCGGCTCCGGCGATGTGCGCTTCTAGACATTCTTTAGGATGTGTGGGTTAGTGGAGGGAGATGAAGGGGTTGTAGGTGGTGGTGTACACGAAGTCGGGCGGGAAGGGCGTGTGCTCGGTCCAGTTCCGGGTGCTGACCAAGAAGGTGGAGCCGACAGACGAGAGCGCCGTCTGGGTGGATGAGACACTGACGGTGCCGGGGAGGACGGCAGCTCCCGGAGCCTCCAATTTGCTATCCAGCTCGCATCCTCTCGGTTCCTCTTACTCTTTGCAATCTCCAACTTTAGGAGAGGAGGAGGGGGATTGAGGCTTTTCGGAGAAGGCTCCTTCTGCTGACGGAGGCCCGGCCTTGAATGCACTGCTGGCCCAGCTTTACCCGGATGGCAGCGGAAATCTGAAGCAGGACAATTTCGTACCCGCCTACTACCTACTTCAGCATCAGCAGAACGCTTCGTTGCCTTTACCTTTCACTTCAATATTTTCATCAAAGACATTGCTTTTTGAGATTGGAAGACCTACGTCGAGGTTTGGCAGAAATGAAGAGACGGAAGAGCATTATCGAAGGCGGCCCCAAGGAGCTCATCAAGGTCCTTCCCAGCATTCTTCCATTTAGTGTAGATGTATCGGTATGGATACTAGGCAAATCTCTACTCCTTCCTATCCTGCGTGGAGTCCCTGGCCAACCTGAGCAGAGAGCTGGAAAAGTTGCGCACTACCGCCAACTCCTTCCCTCCCACTGCCCGTCTTCAAAAATTGGTATCCATGCCACTGGCAAAAGCTGTGTTTACTGCCAACGCCGAGAAATGCAGTTGGAAGAGTGCAGCGTGGAAGGGGAGGCGGTGTTCCGAGGGGTGCTGGGTAGGAAGGAGGCTGCAGACTCCACTCGCTCTGCTCTCTCCATACTCAATCGCTATCGATTCCTCTTCTTCCTTCCCGACAACATACCCAAGAATCTGGAGAAGGTCTCTTTTTCAATTTCAATCCATTTTCTCATAAGGCTTCCCAATCCAAGCGACTTCAGGGAGATTACGCGCTGGTGATTTCGGAGTACGAGCGTGTGAAATCGTTGTATGGGGAAACGGAGGTGGCACTTTTTCGTGAAGGTTGGCTGGACCGTCAACAACTTTCCTCATTCTTCACCCCCTTTTCAGCCTTGGAAGAAGTGGAGAAGCAGATGAAGGCGTTCAAGAGCGCGCTTCGAGAAAAGCTGCAGGAGACCAATCAACCTATCGACGAACAGAAGCGCATTATTCGGTTGGCTCTGGGTCCTCTGCGGAAAGAAATGAGAGTAGCTGGCTTCAGGTACTTGGTGATGCTGGAGCCAGAGAGCGATCCAGGTTGGAGCTGCCTAGAAGCGAACCACGCGAACATAGAGTTCGAGCTGTGGCGGACGCAGAGCAAGTTCTGCTCCAACGACCAGGTGGACGACCTACAGCCCTGGGAGAGTCCCGAGAGCAAAATTGGTGCCCACACCTCGCCCCCACCTCCATCTCAACCAGCCTTCCCCCATCTTTGAAGGCCTAAAATGGCTGGGTTTCGTGGAGCGCCTGTGCGAGGAGCTGGGCTCTCGTTTGGCTGACTTTTGGCGTTTGGCACAAGCCTACGTCAGCGGACAGCTCAGCAGTCCCAAGCTCCATCGCGAAGTTCAAATCGAGGTACACTCTCTCTTTCATTTACTTTTAGCTGACAATAGTTCACTGACTTGCACTATATTCACGGACTTGCAGAGGGCATTTCAATTTATTTTGCTTAAGAGGCGTTTTTTGAGAGCATGTACAGGGCCGGCTGCTAAAAAACAAGCATCTTTTTCAATCGACTATAACTCGCGATGTACAAAACATTTTTGGACGATAATTTGTCACCTTATGCGTCTAATTGTTTTCTAAAATGTGCTAAATTTTTGGGCCAAACGTAATTTATGAAATAGATTTATGGCCATTTTTACGATGTGAGTCAACATTTCAAAGAAAACCCAAGAAATTCTTGAAATTTATGTCCATAAATATATCTTTGCAATTTTGATTGGACATATCATGAAATAAAACGTCAGAATAGTGTATTTATATGTGTATTGATATGTTGAAGCCAAATAACTCAAAACAAATCTCAAGAAACAACAAAAAATCATTAAATTGAGCAAAATTCTTCAGTTTTCTACCGTGAATTGTTAT
Source organism: Ptycholaimellus sp. GST1_10 (assembly GCA_030248095.1). Taxonomy (NCBI): domain Eukaryota; kingdom Metazoa; phylum Nematoda; class Chromadorea; order Chromadorida; family Chromadoridae; genus Ptycholaimellus; species Ptycholaimellus sp. GST1_10. The sequence goes on from JASANA010007316.1 coordinate 10,827, forward strand.
ATAATGACCCATTATAAAAACAATGATAATTCCATTTTATCAAACCCGTTTGGCCCCAAACTTTAGCAAAATTTAGAAATCTATTAGACGCAAAAGGTGACAAATTTTGGTTTAAAAATATTCAGTACAGCAGGAGTTATAGTTGATCGAAAAAGATGCTTGTTTTTTAGCAGCCGGCCCTGTAGAATCGGCCGGACATAAATTTTTTGACCCCCCTTTTTTATTGCAGATTTTTAATCTCCATACATTTTTATGTATCTCCATCAAATTTGGGCTGAAAATACGCCGAAATGGGCTCGCTACAGCCTCAAACGTGAAGGTAGGTCAAAAATCACCAAAATTCGAGTTTCATCGAGTTCAAGTTACATAATTGGCAATTTCTCCAGTTTTTTCCTACAAAACACTAACAAAATGGGTATCGATCGAAAGCTAACAATCTCCCCGACATGACTCTGCCCTTGGTTTGTCATGAAAATGTGCTTGAAACGAAAAATGATCCATTTTTCAACTAACTAACAAAAAATCAATTTTTCTATTTTTATCGAAAACTACCATTTTCATCTATGCAACTTGCTTATTCGCGCAAATGACCATTAATTTTGAAGTTTCCATAAAATTTTGGTGTAGAAAACGCTGAGAAATGATGCAAAAGGGGGTGGGCCAAAAAAGTTACAAGTACTTTTCTATGCTGCAGTCCAGAATGGCCCTATGTTATAACATAGGGCACTTTGGCAAAAGTAAAATTTTTGCACTAAAAAACTTCCTGTTCCTATGCAGGTCAAAATTGTTCAATTTCCTTTTTGTGAGCTTACTTATATAAACCTTTTGCTAATATCTGTTAAGAAAAAGAATAGGTTTCCAACTAAAGTTTGGAAAAAAGGGCCAAAGATTGAAGACAAGTCCCATATTTGCCCTACAGGGGGGGGTAGTTTATTTACATACACCTGACTTTGAAAAGCTATTTCGCGCCAGTAACAAAAGCAAATTAAACGCCAATTGGTGAAAAGTTACTCCTAGGGGTGCTTAAGGTTCATGTAAATCGGCAGCCAAAATTATGCAGATACAGTCGATTTATGACTGAAATAGTAAGAGGTACTTTTAAATTGTAGCTCTTGACGATTCAATTTTATGTTTGGCCAAATTTCGCAAGAAGTTATTATCGCATTTCGCTCGATTAAAAGGGTAAAAAAAGTGCAGGAAATACGCAAAATCATTCTATGTTGCCTCCGTTAGCGTTAATCACCAGCATCAGGCGGTTTTCTACGCTGGCGCAGGCGTTTTTGATGATCTGATCGTCCAACTCCGCCCAGGCCTTCCGCAAGGCCCGCTTGAGCCCGGTGAGGCTGCGGTGGCGTTTGTGGGACACCTTCGCTTCCAGGATCCCCCAGACGCACCAATCCATCACATTTAGGTCAAGCGAATAGGGTGGCCACTGATCTTTTGAGACGAAGTCCACGCGGTGTCGCCGGAGCCAGTCTTGCGTGCCCTTGGCGGTGTGCGCGGGGGCGCCGTCCTGCTGAAAGATGAAGTGGCCTCCGTGTGGGAAGATGTTCTTGCGGAGGTGCTTCATCCTCGGCTTCAGGATGTCCGCCTGGTAGTTCGCCTGGTTTACCTGCATTTGCAATTCCCAATTCTTGTTTGCTTTTGGAACGAAAAAGCAAAAACCTTGACTCCTTGCTTCACGAACAGCAGAGGCGTCTTCCCAGCTGCACTGACTTCTCCGAAGACCATCACGCTTGGGGCATGCTGTTGCTGAGGGACGAGACGAGCGGATGGAGGGGCAGATGAGGCGCTGGGGGCGATGACTCGCTGGTTCTGCTTGTGGAACGCCTGGTTGATCGTGAAGACCTTCTCATCGGTCCACACCACGCGGTCGAAGCCTGTGCGACGGAAGCGAGTGAGAAGCTTTTTGGAGCGGTCGATTCGTTTCTGGCGGGCGGAGGAGGGGACGAAGTGGACGCGCTTCATCGAGAGGCTTTTGCAGCCGAGGTCTTTCCTGATCAGGATCTGCATCGTCTTCTTGGTTGTCTTGAACCGCCGGGCCAGGCCTTTGATGCTTTGGCGGGGGTCCCTGGCGATGACTCTGGCCACTTGCTGGATGAAGGCAGGAGTTCGGACGGTGTTTGGCCTGTACTTCGCATGCACACCCGAGCCCCCGGTGGCCTTGAACCGTCGCACGATGGTCTGGACAGTCGAGCGGCTGAGATTGAGCAGTCGGGCGATCTGTCCGAGCGTCTGTCCTTGCTGGTGCAATTTGCAGATCGTCGAACGGGTGCGATGATCAAGTACCATTGCAAAAATTGTTGCTGTAGGGAAATGCGTAATTTTCTGCTGGTTATTCCAATGCGTGCGTATAAAGGAAGGTCTGAAGTGACTTTGTGCGAGCTGGCATCTTTCAACAAGCTTCTGAGCGCGCGCAATCAAAGTGAGAAGTCAGGTGTATGTAAATAAACTACCCCCCCTGTATACTATAACATGGGCAAAAAATGGCCAAAAAAATTTATGTCTTGAATTTCGATTCCGATGGCCTAAATCGATGCTCTAACTTCATATACATCAGAAAATATCATTTGTATGCCCAATTTTATCGTATTTTGAAATTTGGTATTTTTGACTTATTTGACCATCTTTGCCTCACACTATGAGAAAAAGTCAAAAATACCAAATTTCAAAATACGATAAAATTGGGCATAAAAATGATATTTTCTGATGTATATGAAGTTAGAGCATCGATCTAGGCCATCGGAATCAAAATTCAAGACATAAAATTTTTTGGCCATTTTTTGCTCATGTTATAGCATAGGGAAAATATGGGACTTGTCCTCAATCTTTGGCCCTTTTTTCCAAACTTTAGTTGGAAACCTATTCTTTTTCTTAACAAATATTAGCATAAGGCTTATATAAGTAAGTTCACAAAAGGAAATTGAACACTTTTGACCTACATAGGAGCAGGAAGTTTTTTAGTGCAAAAATTTTACTTTTGCCAAAGTGCCCTATGTTATAACATAGGGCCATTCTGGACTGCAGCATAGAAAAGTACTTGTAACTTTTTTGGCCCACCCCCTTTTGCAACATTTCTCATCGTTTTCTAGACCAAAATTTTACGAAAATTTCAAAAATAATAGTCATTTGCGCGAATAAGCAAGTTGCCTATAAGAAAATGATGGTTTTTGATAAAAATTGAAAATTTGATTTTTTGTTAGTTAGTTCCAAAATGAATCATTTTTCGTTTCAAGCTCATTTTCATGACAGACTAAGGGCAGAGTCATGTCGGGGAGATTGTTAGCTTTCGATCGATACCCATTTTGTTAGTGTTTTGTAGGAAAAAACTGGAGAAATGGCCAATTACGTAACCTGAACTCGATGAAACTCGAATTTTGGTGATTTTTCGACGTGCCTTCACGTTTGAGGCTGTAGCGAGCCCAATTCTGCGTATTTTCAGCCCAAATTTGATGGAGTTACAGAAAAATGTATGGAGAATAATTATCTGCAATAAAAAAGGGGGGTCAAAAAATTTATGTCCGGCCCCCCTTGTGAGATTCGCCATCCTATCAAAAACCGGGTCTTAAGTTGAGAGTTGAGTGGAGAGTTGAGTTATGAGTTGGCGAGTAAGCTGACACGATAACCCTGAACTCGCCAGATCCTATTCAAAATAACTATCGAGCTGGCGTGTTGGATGACTCGGGAGGCTTGATCTGTTCAAAATAATTTAACAGCATATTTAGTCTACATAACATAACTTTTTATTAATGGGGGGAGTGGGTAAGGAGGAAAATGGGAAGGCTTGAGAGGGAAACGGAATGGGGAAAGGAAAAGACAGGGGAAAGAAAGATAATGAGCATTGTCATGTGGCAGTGACGGAACGTTGAGAAATATAATTTGCAACCGCAACCTATTCTTGAGAACTAAATGAGGCAAACTTCTCCTTTTTAGGACTACACCCCTTTTCCCTTCACCCTGTTCCAACCAACTATTGTTGGACTACGCATCGTGGATGGCAAGCCCGCCGCCACCAGCACAATACCAAGCGGAGGAGGTGGAATGAATAGGACTGACTAGCGCGGCTAAGGAGCTGGTGGACACGGAGGTGCATTACATGCAGTGTGTCCAGGTTGAGCCGAAAACCTGCGAACACGAACCAGCAACAGGTTCGCATCGCATGTTCGCAGTGCGAACGTGCCAAAAATCATGGCAGGTTATGCTAAACTAGGCCTGGTTCGCACCTTTTTTGGTACCCGAACGCGAACGCGAACCTGAATGCTGGTTGCGAACTTCTGGACGCACTGATTACACGGGAAGCAGACACAGGCACAGAGGCTGCTGGTCGGCTTCTGGCTGCTGGCCGCAGGTTTGATTGTCTTATAAAATGTATGTATAACCATACAGATAAGAATTGCGCAATTATATCCCAGTTACCCAAGAATGTGATGTTTCCCAGGTAAAGCTATCTATATAGATGAGTTCCAACTGAGGTCAACGTGTAAAGCTAAATTACACTCAAGTATGCGTGAAGGGCCGGCTAGCCGGGTTCCTGGATCTCAGAAATACGAGTGCTGGATTAGTGGTGCCTTTGGGGTTGGTACTTGAAGCGTCCCCCTCTTGCCTCAACCCCTTGCACGCGATGTTTGCTCGGGCCAGCGTTGGCGATACTCGGTTGCGGTCGCTTCCCTTATATCTCAACGTTCCGTCGCTGCCCCGCGGCGATGCGCATGGGAAGAGGCAAGATTAATTTTTTTTTCATTCCCCTTCCCTTTACCCGTTCTCTTTCCCCATACCGTTTTCCTTCCTATTTACCCTCCAATATTTATCTTCATTTTTCTTTTCCCCTTGCACGCGATGTTTGCTCAGGCCAGTGTTCTAAGCGGTACTAGGTTGCGGTCGCCTTCTCTATATCTCAACGTCCTGGCGCCTCCCCGTGCCGATGCGCACGGAAAGAGGCAAGAATATTTTTCCATTCTCCTTCCCTTTGTCCATACTCTTTCCCTTTCCCATGCCCAATATTTGGGGACAGCAATCAAAACGGAGAATATTGTTAGTCTCCCGCATGTATTGCAGCTTCAACCACGGACTGGATGGACACCAGACTGGATTGCCAACTGATTGGACTGCCACCTCTCTTTCTTAGAGGGAAACGACACAGTTAAAGAACGTCCTCTGCTTTGCTTCTGCTATTTTCCAAATTCATACTGGTCTAGTGGAAAATTCGGAATGAAAAAGGTAGGGTTGAGCTAACTCGCCAACTCAACCCTCTAACTCAGCCCGCCAGCTTAATTTGAACAGCGAAATCTCGCGGGCTGGTTAACTCGCTAATTCTTAACCCTCGAGAGTTGATTTTCTCCTATAAACTACGGAGTTGGTGAGTTAGCGAGCAATAAATTGAAATGGCTTCAGGAGAAGGTGACCTCGGCAGTGAACCTGGCCAGCTGGCTCGTCCTCAACGCCATCCTCCCCGCCGCCGTCCCCAATGAGGTTGGAACTAGATGGACTTCTTAGATGCTTGAGTGGGTGAAGTGTGCTGGGTGTTTGAGGTGAAAGATCACTACGGAGGGAGGCTGATGGCCTGGCGTTCCCAGAAACGCGGGCAGAAAGACCTGGCCCACCTCCTCCAGGCTCTTCGCCTCGTCCGAGCCCTCCTCGCTCGTCTGCAGGACCAGGAGATCCCACCGCTCCTCCTCCTCCCCCTCAACGAGCTCAGCCTTACGCTTCGCCTCAAGTGCTTCGACCGCCTAGTATTCGATCTATTCAAAGGTTATCTGCATGTTTGTTGCCTGATTTTGTGTCTCCTTCTCAATTGGGTTGCATTTGAGACACAGAAGGCCTGGGCGCGAAAGAGACATGGAAGCTGGAGACGAAGGAAGAGAACTATGCCAAGACCCATTTGCCGGATCTCATGGAGGCTCGGTAGGACTGAACTGCTCTACCCCCTTCGTATGAAGCAGCAGAGACATTGAACTGAAGCATAACGGAGATGGTGGGGAGCATGGAGGAAGTGCTGGGCAGCGGGCATTTCCCAAACGAGCGCTCTCTGTTCGAGGACGGGGGACGGAAGACCTACCTTCTGGGCCAGGCTCAGAAGCTGCTGTGTGCCTTCCGCGGCGTGCTGGAGTCCCTCCTAAAGCTGAGCCGGAGTGGCTCCACTGAGCGGCCCAAGACACTGGGCCTGGAGGAGTCTGCTTCGGGGCGGGGCAAGGAGGGGGCTCAGGTGGGGGTGAAAGACAAGCGCGTCCTCATCGTCCTCAACAACGCCGACTACTTCGCTCGCTTCTCCATTCCCTTGCTCACTCAACGACTGGCTGATGCTGGCATGCAAGGTCTTTTTTCTTTTTTGATCAATCTTTTTGTTCAGACAAGAGTTTGGCTGGCAGGACGAAAGGAGCTGGAGAGCAAGTGCAGTGCGGAGTATTCCACGTTGGCCAAGAGTCTGGAGTCCGCCTACACCAAGGCCAAGATTGCGCAGTTCCCCGCCGCTCTCGCCGCCGCGCCCTACACTCAGTCTCAAGAGCTGAGGTGAGGAGTGATAGGAGTGTAAGGTGCAGAAGAGAAAGTGAGTGATAGGGGAGCTGGGAGTGGAGTGAAGGACGTGCTGCTGGCGGTGGTGGTGTGTGAGGCGGAGTTGGCCCTCTACGCTCCGCATCTGGCCCCGCCCATCCAGGCCAACATCGCCAACGGGGCTCTTCAAGCCCTCCTTCGTCATCTCCCACAGGCCAATTTGACGCAAAATGTTCCACAAATTTCGTTTTACCTGTTTTTCTCGCTAAAAGCTAACATTTTCTCTAACCAAATAATTTGGCTCACCCAACGGGTTTAGTCAACAAATATAATCTAATTGTGCAGATAGCCACACAAGCGTTGCTGGACCTCAACCTTCTGACTTCCACATTAGCATCCTTTCTGCCTTCGGATGGGGAGCAGGAGGAAGTTGGCCAGCAGAGACAACGTCTGCTCCGGCTTGCAAATACCAAGTAACTTCTGCGAGACATTTTGAGCTGTTTGCTATTCCGGAACAAATTCAGGCTAGTAGAGGAGCTGCTGGCAGAGGAGCGAGATCGCCTTCGTCTCTTCCTTTTGGCTTTGCAGGATAATCAAGAAACTGCCAATGTCTGATATACTTTGTGCCAAATTTCTTTTTTTCAGCGCATACGTAAGAGCCAAAATGAATTCAAACACTATATTGTCAAAGTTCAAAGATTTGTCAAAGAGCAACAATAACGCAGTCCACTTCTTCTACCTCATCTTGCCTCAAGACTAACGATATTCACTTTGTAAAAGCACGGCTAAGAAGAAACCAAAAAGGACGTCCAGAGATGAGTGCCGGAGGAGGGGAGGGAGTTGAGGGGAGCAGGGTGGAATCCGCCAAACTGAGGCCATCCAGCGTGTCAGTAGAGCTGGAAGCCCCGTTTCGCTTCTCAGAATTGCTTCCGCCCAGTCCATTCCGAATCACCCCTGCCACAAGATCTGGTCGAAAAGTGCTGGAACAGGAAATCGGTGGACCTTTGAAAGTGCTGAGCGGTGGGTGCTTGGGGTCAGGTACATGAGCAGAGGCTAGGGTGGCCTTGTCCGGCCGGGTCTTCATCCACAGCTCCACCGAGGTGGGTCTTCCGTCGTGGAATTTGACGCTCTTCCGACTTCGCCGAGATGGACTCTCAGCGCCGCCCCTACAATCCTCCCTCCCAACAACTGCAGGACGATGAAACTATCAGGCCAACTCTGGTTTGCTGCTCTCTGGGTCTGGCGGCGGCATCGGGAGCACCAGGCTGGGCTTGGAGGAGCGCAGCGTCTGATTATCAGCTACCTCGGCTACCGTCGGTTTCTCAATCACTATCCTTGAACTTTGAATTATTGAGCAGATAAACGCAAGCCTACCCTAAGCGGCGGAGTCTGCATAGCGGCTTTGCGTAGCCTCTGCATGGAGTCGGAGGCGTGTAGGCTGCAGCCTTCCTGGCAGAGGAGGAGATGAAGGTCCGCGTCCCCGTCGCTTTCAGGGGCCAGCTTTGGCAGGAGTTCCAGCAGGCGGTCCCCAGAGCCCGGCTCCGGTCCCGGAACGACGGTGGAGTAGACGAGCTGATGACTGCCACTCTTCGCCTGCCTACGACCGGAGGCCCGTCGACTTCTCGCCGAGCCCTCCGAGCTAAGTGACACTGTGGAGTACCTGAGGATGGGATGGGATGATGGGTGGCTGTGGAAAAGATGGGAAAAAGAGAGGAGGAGGGGAGAAAGAGAGCAGAAGGAAAGAACTTGCGGTCGTTCTTGCAGCGGGGGCAGAGGTTGACGATGACGCTGCAGGTGATGATGGCAAGGATGCCGCCTAGGACGACAAGGAAGATGGGGAGGTAGGCCCCGCGGAGTGGCGGTGCCTTGTCCGTCATCACTAGAAGTTTGTCCTATTTCCAGAGCTGATGGCTGAGAGAAGAGGATGTGGTCACCGACGTTGCACTGGGACTCCTCTTTGTTGTAGAGGCAGTTCGGGCGCTTGTTGCATACCAGGCTCTTGTCGATGCAAGTCTCATCGCCGCAAGAGTAGAGGTTGTCAAACTCTGTGCAGTTTTTAGCTGCAATTGCGAAGCTTTGAGCTCATATTCCTCAATCATTTTGTGCGGCTTACAGGGCAAGTATCCGGAGTAGAAGGCGGTAATCACGGTTTTCTGCAGAGCCTCCGCGTTGAGGTGGATGCGAACGAATGCTGAAAACCTTACAATTACGACTGTAAAGCAGAAGATAAAAATTGAAAACAAATGGGTTCAAATGAAAGCCCATTCTTGAATTGATTTCTTGTTTCAGGATGGAAAGCCGGAATATGAAGAACCAATGTTGGAACGGGTGTCAATGGTGTTGGCGGTGAGGCCACAGAGTAGAATGATGCGATGTCCAATGGCCGTGGTACTGCCGTAAACTTCCATAAAGTTCGCCTCGCAGTCATTTGGCCGGGCTAGTCGAAAACTGGGCAAGAATATCCGCAGCTGCAGCCATTCCTCTTTGCTCCCTCGCAGATGCAAAAAGCGTTGTTTGTACCTTGAATTCCGGCCTGACGGTGTTGAGGTGCCAGACGCAATCGATGTCCTCAGACTCGTTGACGAACTTGCGGTGAAAGGCGCGCATGATGCCCGTGCTGATGATTCCGTCCTCGTCCGTCGGATGGGAGTCGAACTGACAGTCTGGAAAGAAGGCTGAGATGACGAGAGAAGGAGGGGAAGGTAGGGGGATGGTAAGGTAGAGTGAAGTAGGGAATGACCTGGAGGGCGAGTCTGTTGGTTGGGAATGAACTGGTAGTCGGAGCTGAAGCCGCGGTACTCCAGGCTGTCGTCGGAGCGGAAGTGGAGCCACATGAACCCGCTGGCTGCTGACAGCAGAGTGTGCGGGAACTCAAGACCGCAGTAGCGGCCCAGCAGAGGGGAGAAGCCATATTGACCATCGCGAACCTAAAAGCATCCAATTTCATCGAGCAATATTAGAAGACAATTTGCGTTCTGACCTCTAGATAATCGTAGGGGCATTTGTCAGGCTCCGAGCTGGCAGGCTCGATTTGGAAAAACTGGAAATTTTGGCTGGGAATAGTAGTAGGGAAGTAAAAGTAGAAAGATACCATGCCGCGGAACTCGAGCGAGATTTCGTAGCCAGGTGGAGCCTCGATGAGACGGATGCACTCCAGACTGCTGGGATAAGGCTCAGGATAGAAGGGCGTGGAGACTTTCTGCAAAGGGAATGGGGGATGCTGTTATTTAAATCTGGGGGCAGAGTTGTTCAACCTGAAAGATGTAGTTGATGTGTCGGGCCCTACTGGACCTCATTTGGCCTTCCCGGGCGAGCTCAGGTGAAAGTCCAGTGAAGTTGACGCATAGCTGAGCAGAGCTGGGCCGGCGATCCGTGATCAGCTCCACCTCCTCTGAGGTCAGCTCTTCACTCAGCTCCATCTCTTTGCCTTCAACATCCTCCCAATCTTCATCTTATCACCTTTGGGACGGGCAACTTTCCAAGCTCTCTCCGCTGCAGATGAGGAAGAAGAAGCAGATCCACATGACCTTGAGATGAGGCGGCGTCTGCCAGAATTGTGGAAATAGAGCTGCAGTCATAAGCTGGTGTTGAGTGCCGCTCATTGAGCTGGGCCTCTGTGTGGGTTGGGGGGCGGGGCCAAGTGGGCTTGCCTAAACAACGGGTGGAAAAAAGGAGGAGTTTAACAAGGCTTCCGGCCATTCTTACACCCTGTGCCAGTCGCCCTGTCTGCCCTCGGAGACCGAAAAATGGGCGCCTCAAACGCGATGGCCGCCAGATAGGACGAAAGAGGCCTGGAGGCGTGGTTGAAGAGGAGGGAATGTTGCTGGAAGGAAGCTCAATCGGCGTTCCGCGGGGAGCCCTCCGAATGGACCCTAGTGAAGAGGAAGGGCTGCGGAGGAAGCTGCCAAGCCCACGCAAATCAGCAGCACACCAGACCCTCCCGCTCAACACCCGCTAAAGCCCCCTCTCCATCATAGAAGCCCCATAAAAGCTGACCAAGTCTAATTTGATTTCTGACTACATGTTTATTTTGCCCTATCCTTTTTGTAGACTACCCCGCTAATAATGTTGCTAAGGTTGCTTCGGGACCTACGGAGGCCCCCCAGGAGAATTGCTATCGCTTTTGACGCAGAGTGTATGCTATACACTGGGCGGGGAAGGCTAGTGGCTGCACTCTTCCTCATTCTTCATCCTCTCTCTGCAATCCTGGAGTGGCTAATAAAGATGAAGACGAGGGAAGCAGAGAAGAGTTTTAGGGGGCAAGGAGAGAAGAAGGGCAACAAGCACGTGTCTCTAGTTTCGCCGACGCATTTTGACAGCTCTCTTGACTCGGGGTGCGGGTTGTGTTGCGTCTGTCAACAGCCTGCGGGCTAAGCAAGAGCCAGGGGAAGTTTTAGGGGGCAAGGAGAGAAGAAGGGCAACAAGCACGTGTCTCTAGTTTCGCCGACGCATTTTGACAGCTCTCTTGACTCGGGGTGCGGGTTGTGTTGCGTCTGTCAACAGCCTGCGGGCTAAGCAAGAGCCAGGGGAAGTGTTTGGCCGGAGATCAGTTGCTTTATTACACCAAAATATGCCTGGCGTTGTAAGGATGCAAGACGAGAGGAAAACATATTTCTTGGTCACCATACATCAAATATCTTGGTTTTAAACCTGCCTGCTTAAAAAGTTCAAAACTATTATTTTAGAATTGTGCATTTTTACATTCTTCAAAATGAAGGCATTGAGACACTATCCTTTGCTGTCAAGGAATACCCGAATTTGTGTATTTGCACAGCAATTTTCGAATCAGCAATTAACGCAAGGATTGCAAGAATTGTAAGCCATAATTGAGCAATGATTAACGCTTCTTTTGCCTTCACTATTAGCTGTTAGCAGATGCCAACCTTTCAAACCAATACGTTTTGCATTCTTTGTCCGCTGACTTGAACCTTGAGAGAACTAAAATGGTTTTGCTCTTTTAACTACTCCATTCGTTAACCCATTGCTCATTTTGGAAACTCATTAAGTGAATTGTTTTGGCAAGGGTTTTACCAGGAAAACGCAAAACATAGCCAGACAAGCACGAATAACCGTAATAACGCATCGTATGTGAACCGTATGCAAAAACAGTAAAACTTTAGTCTAAGAATTATCAAATAAACAATTACAACGCCAGTCTTAATCAGTCAAAACATGAATAGCGAATGTCAGACAACTTAATACCAAAATGAGAGTAAGTTTTAGTGGACAATATGATCCAATCGGCCTATTTACAGGGATACCAAACATATACTGAGAATAGAAGAATAAAGAAAAAGGAAGGGAAGTAGGCTTAGACATATTGTTGACCCGGTTTCGCCAAACTCGCGGGCACCGTGGAGGCGGAAAGCGCATCTATCGTCTCAACACCAGTCCTATTACAATTGCACTCCAATGGAAAAACGCACGGCATACCTTCTTGATTCTAAGCGCGGGAAGTCGTGCGGAGGGGTTGTCCGACCAGCACTCCCTCAGCAGCTTCCCAAGCCCCTCCATCACCTGCAAGGCCGCTGTGTGTGTCGCGGAAGAGGTTGAGAGGTGGAGGAAGGGTGAGGGAGGGGATGGGTGAATGAAGATGGGAGTAAATGTGAAGGTGAGAGAACCTTGTTGGTCATCCACTTGTTGGGTATGGATGGGCGTCGCTTCTCGTCACAGACCACCTGACGCATCTGCTCCAGCGTCGGGTCTGCGTCCACGTACTCGTAGTACGGCAGCTCGTAGGCCTCCACCACCCCATCGAAGTCCGTTCGACGACAGATCTCCCACAGCGTCAAGCCTCAAACCCTACTCCTCCCTCCCTCACTCTCATCTGCAGACCTAGTATGAACCGGTGGCATAGATGTCAGCGCGTCGGTAGCTCTCGAACTGCTGAGTGTTCATGGTGTCGGCGAGTACCTCGGGGGCGCAGTAGCGTCGCGTGCCCACCTTCCCGTTGTCCGGCAGGTCCAGCACCCCCGCCGAGAACCGAACCGCCATCCCCAGGTCCGCGATGCAGCACTCTCGGTTCGCCTATTACAATCCCAACTTCAAGCCTCAGAAAACATTTGGAGGGTGCCAAGCGGACCTTGACGAGAATGTTCTTTGATTTGAGATCGCGATGTGCGATGGCGGGCTTGGAATGGGTGCCGACGTTTTCGGCGTGCAGAAAGGCGAGCCCGTTGGCGAGGGAGCGGCCGAGGAGTGTCGCATCCTCCACTCTCACCACCTCACAGCGCAGATAGTCGTAGAGGGAGCCCGCCGCGTGGAACTCCGTCACCAGCCACAGCTGCATGTGCGTCGACACGTCCTGCACCCTTCTTTCTTTCTCAACGCCTCTCCTCCTGCTAGGCCCCAACCTTGTTGTCGGAGGCGTAGAAGGCGAGGATGTTAGGGTGGCGGAGCATGTTGGACTGGAAGATCTCCACCTCACGGAACCAGCTCTTCTCGTCACGCGTCTCAAAGATCTTCACGGCGCACGGGTCGTCCTTCCAGTTGCCCAGCCACACCTGGCCGAATCTGCAATCCTCCTGTCATCTGGCATGGGCAGGCTAGAAAGAAGGTACAAAAAAAGAAACCGTCCTTCGCCGATCTTTTTGATGAGCTCGATCTGACGAGCGACGTTGCGCTGGACGAGGAGTGGGAGGCCGGAGCCGGAGCCCGAGGTTGGGTCCTCCAGGGCGTCCTGTAGAAGGCTGTTCAGCGTCCGCACCTCCTTCGACGCCGATGCGTCCATCAGCGGTGCTTTGGACTCACTCCCTACCACGCCCTCCTCAAACAATATCGCCTTTTCAGTAGGTGCCTAGCACCTCTGAGAGAAATAACCTTGTGAATGAGGCGCTTGATTTCCTGGTTGTACTTCCGGATGAGGAAGGAGATGGCAAAGAGTATGCCTATCACCACCAACACTACGCCCAGACCGATTGCCAGCCATGTCCCCGTCTCAAATTTATACAAAGGTTTGTACCGCGATTGGAGAGGAATGATTTGATGAGCCGATATGAACTATTAGTCTCAAAAGACTCATAATTTCTGTCGTAATCTTTGAATAATCTAAAAGAGAAGATAGAAAAAAGTAGAGTGAGGGAAAGCATACTCCGAGTGGAGGTGGAGGAGGTGGGGGAGGATGATCGTCGAGTGTGATGTTGAGCCCGGCGGCGCAATAGTTGGAGTCGCGGCAGCAGCCGACCTTCTCCCTGTAGCCCAGGCTCTTGCTCGTGTAGCACATTATCGGTCGCTCCTTGGGCATCCACTGGTGCTCGTAGACACACCTGCCCAGAGCAATTCTTTCACATCAGATGGAGGCCAGCAAAAAAGGAACCGGTATTCAGTGCGAATGATGTTAGGGTGGCGGAAGGGTTCGGGGCGGTAGACGGACTTGAGGCAGCCGCCGCGGGTCTTGCAGACGAACTTGTAGGGGCCCTCCTTGGCCAGGCCGCAGAGGTAGGCCTGCAGGCTGCAGTTGCACAACATCTCCCCCTCCTCCAGCGTTATCTCCATCATCGACCCTCCTACAATAGCATCCTTCATCCACCCTCCTCCGCTCCTAACAAGCACAGCTTCTTCCGTCACTAGCAACAAAGGGGGAAATCAGCTGTGATGCAAGGTGCGAGCCTTCTCTCAAACAAAAGAAATCGATATCGTCTGGCACGAGCCTCGATGCCCTGGCCACCGCCGGCTAATTCCTGACATGGCCTATTCGTCTCATTGCAGATGCTCTATGCCCTGAGCTGTCTCGGGCCAAGGAGTCTAGACTAGAATTTCGTGCCCCGACCTTTCACATTTTCCTCGGCTGCCGTAATTTCCGCAGAGACGAAGCTCCAGGCTGCAGCGCAGACAAGCAACAGCTCCAACCCCACCGCGCTTCTCCCAAACATAGCCATGCCGTCTGGGAGCGGGAAACGGCTATGCGGTGGCTGGGCTGAAGTTGTGGCTGTCGCCTATGAAGGCATGATGGGATGGGGAGAAAGGGAGTTTGGGGTAGGTAGGAGGTGCGGGGAAGGGGACAGGACAGACTGAGGGTGGGCCGCGCCAGTCTCCTCTCCCTTCCCCCCAGTCCCCCTCCCAGCATGCTCCCATCCCCCCAGTCCCTGCACTCCCCTGAACCCTGTCTGGCTCTCCTTGCCCGCCTCTCGACGCGAGGCTTGAACTCCTCGGCTACGGTAGGCATCCACTGCTGCCGTTTGCTTTGTCACGCCGATTGCTGGTGGCTAGCGAATGCGCACGGGAGAAGCATGGCTCCAGGGTCAAGCATATAAGTTAGCAACCAAAAATAGATTGATAAACTCACAGTGATGATAGAGTGTGGAAAGGCGAGAGACGCAATATATATGCCAATGATCACTTGCGGAAGGAGGCAAAGTCGTAGGGAGACTAAAAAGGGGAAGGATGAATGGGCTGGCGGGTAATGGGAGAGCAGAGCAGTGGACAATAGGAGATAGGGCTTCTAGCCTTGCCGCGCTTGGTGTGCAAGAGCAGGGAAGAGGCGAAAGGTGTGTGGAAAAGTGGGCGCCCTGCTTGAGGGCGGGAGGCGGATGGAATCTGGAATAGGGAGAGAGAGAGAGACCCGAGGAGGGCTTCAGAAAAGGAGGCGGCAGAGGCGAGGATCAGGATTTGGAGCAGCAGCCGGGCTTGCGCTCCGTGGAAGAGGCGGAGTCCTCCGTCACTCGCATCCCTCCGCTCCCCTGCCCCCCGCTTCCCCCATCCGACTTCGGCAGTTTCTTTGCTGAAGCCCCTAGTCCTTTTCACTCCAGCATGAGAGGAAGGAATGGCTAGAGGACTCACCGATAGCCATAAATATATCGTTGACATTCATTGCGGTCTTGGCAGAGGTCTCCATGAACAGCAGGCCGTTGTCCTCAGCATAGCCTTGGGCTTCCTGGAAAAAGAAGATAGGGTTATGAGCAGAAGGAGGAAGGGGTAATGTAGGGAGGGGGAGACCTCGAATTCTAGGACGCGTTTGTTGGCGAGGTCGGCCTTGTTGCCGGCGAGGGCGATGACGATGTTGGGGGAGGCCTGGCGCTGGAGCTCCTTGACCCAGTTCTTGGCCTTGCTGAAGGACTCCTGGTTGGTGATGTCGTAGACCACGATGGCGGCTTGCGCCCCCCGGTAGTACATCGGCGCCAGACTGTGGTACCTGCCATCATCCTCTCCATCCCTCCTTCCCTCCCCCTCCTCCTTCTCTTCCGCTAACCTCTCCTGCCCTGCCGTGTCCCAGATCTCAAACTTCACCGTTACGTCATCGATGCAGACTGTCTGCGTGAGGAAGGCCGCGCCGATGGTCGACTCCTGGTACTCATGGAACTGACCCTTCACGAACCTACAATCCACTTTTTCTTTCCCCTCTTTCTATCCCCCATTCAGCCAGAGACACGCGCACCAGTTTCCACGGCGCCTTATCAACAGACAAATCTGGGGAGGCTGAGACAAAATGGAAAGAGTGGAGAGACCTGAGGACGAGACTGGACTTGCCCACTGCCGACTCTCCCAGAAGCACCAGCTTGAACTGACACACCTGGTGGTGTCAATCAATTGGTGTTTGGGGTGAAGTGAGGGAGGATGAGAATAACTTTGTTGCCGCCGGGGCCGTTGGCTCTGCCTCCTGCGGCACCGCCTCTGGCTGACATCCCCTTTCAATCTCTTTCCCTCTCTCTCGCCAACGCTTCCCCTGCCCTGCCTACAACCTCCGCCCCATTCTTACCCGCAGCCTCTCCCACAAACAATGCCACCGCGCGCGTCCCTATCAACTTATTGCCCTTCTTTCCATGACTCAGCAGTCCTCAGTTTTGGGGCAGTGGGCAGAGTTGGTGGTGGCTGATGAAGCGAATGGGAAGCTTGGAGAGCAGTGAGAGGGCGAGGAGCATGAAGAATGGGGAGGAAGGAGTGTAGAGTGTAGGGAGGTGGGCGGAGGAGAGTTTGGACTGGACGGGGTCGGGGGTTGAGGATCACATTGTGCGCTGGCTCGCCTCATGTGTGTATGGGCAGAGGAGGAGCTGTATGCGCCTTTCGCTTCAGGACCCCCCTCACATCCCCCACCACTCCTCCTACCGTAACAAACGCTCAGCCTACTTCCCCTTTCAATCACAACTTAATTTCTTCGTATTGTTTTGGTGCTGTTTTATTTTTCACTGATGTTTAGAAACTTTGTTTTTAAGAGCAATCGATGCATACACTGGAGCTAAGGCTTCATCACAACAAATCGGCTTACAATCCTAAACAAAATGCAGCAAACGCAAATATTTTTTACTACAGTGAGAGAATCAATGCGCGTTTTCGCTCTATTTTTGCATCACGCTAAACAAAGTTGGGAAACGACAATGAATTGGGATATCAGGCATACAAAGATCCAACCAAAAGATTCTTAGGCGGAGAGCAAACAAAATTGATGTTCTTATGAGCATATATGCGATGGGCAGGGATGCGATCAAGATAAGGATCTTGTGTGCATAGGATAATGACAGGGTGCGTTACCCCCCGCTGGGCGGCGCTGCCTATAAAAAGGAGCTCAGCTGGTCAGTTGTCAGAAGTGTGGCAGCGGAAGAAGAAAGAAGCTCAAGACTCATCATCGCCGCCAACGACCCTGGCCCCAGCGCGTCGGGGCCTTTTGAGATTGGCCGGCGCTGGGGAACATGTGGCGTTGTGTGTCCAGAGCAGGCCTCAATCTACGCTTCAGTGCCCAAACATCTCCTGCTTTCAGTGATGGGCAATTGTTAGCTTTTCTTTTGGGGTTTGTCTTCTGTGGGTTTATGATATATTCGGGGATTTTCTAAGCTGTTATGAGATCTACATTAGCATTCAACAATAGGCTAGTACCTGTCTACTTGGATCTTGTGCATATTTTGAGATCTACATCTGTATTGGGGATGGCAAAATTTGGTTGGCCTATGTTTTGATATCTACAGCAGCCTTCGGGATGGAATCTTATGGGGTGGTCATACAGGGGGGGTAGTACATTCTCGTACACCTAACTTTGAAAATTTATTTCTCCAGCCCACAATAAGCTAGAGAGTTGAAAATTGATAGGGAAGTAGGTCGAACCCTCCTTGGTTCTCAAAAAAATTTGTGGCTCAATTCATTCAAAATTTGGTCTTTGTCGATTTGAGCATGGTCTGTGTTACGATATCTACATCAGCATTTGGGGGTGGAAATAGTTTGTCTCTGTTTGTCTGGGTGATGTCTATGTTGTGAAATCTTATGGGGTGGTCATATAGCAATATTAAACTTTATGGCGGTTGTACCCA
Organism: Ptycholaimellus sp. GST1_10; assembly: GCA_030248095.1. Classification (NCBI taxonomy): domain Eukaryota; kingdom Metazoa; phylum Nematoda; class Chromadorea; order Chromadorida; family Chromadoridae; genus Ptycholaimellus; species Ptycholaimellus sp. GST1_10. The sequence goes on from JASANA010007316.1 coordinate 28,550, forward strand.
TGTAGAGGGGGGTGTCATTCAATTCATGCTTGATGGCTTCTAATTTCGAACCTATTTCGACAGTCTATGCCAATTTTTGAAGTAATTGGGGGACAAGGCCCAATCCGTATTGTATGGGGATGGGAAGGGCCTCTCAAAATTGTAGCTACGGCTACTATATGGCAGAGTAGGCGCTACATGACCGGCACGGAGCCAAAGTGGCAGTCCCAGCCACGGCCCGGCCCAGGGTCTACGGAGTCTGGGTGTGCTCTGAGGGAACGGGGACTTTGGCGGGGACAGAGCAAAAGCCGAGCCGCCACCCCCAAAATTGGATGGGTCCAAATTATCAAAACCATCAAGCATGAATTAAATGCCATTCTCCATCTGCATTCGGGGATGGGCAATAGTTGGTCTCTGTATTTTTGGGTGGTGTCTATGTTATGAGATCTACATCTGCATTCATGGATGGCAAAATTTGGTCTTTGTCGATTTGAGCATGGTCTGTGTTACGATATCTACATCAGCATTTGGGGGTGGAAATAGTTTGTCTCTGTTTGTCTGGGAGATGATGACTATGTTGTGAAATCTTATGGGATAGTCATATAGCATTAGTAAAATTTTATGGCGGTTGTACCCATGTAGAGGGGGTGGCCTTCAATTCATGCTTGGTGGCTTCTAATTTCAAACCTATTTCGACAGTCTATGCCAATTTTTGAAGTAATTGGATGGGTCTAAATTATCAAATCCATCTAGCATGAATTAAATGTCATTCTCCATCTGCATTGGGAAATGGCAATAGGTGTTCTCTGTGTTTTTGGTTGGTGTCTATATTATGAGAGCTACATCTGCATTTAAGAATGGGCAATAGTTAGCATCAATCGGCTAGTACTTTGGGGTTTCTCGCCAAAGGTTTCACCTTTTTTTGCTGTCCTTACCTTAATTTTTTCCCAGTCACTTGAATAGGATTGTGCTTCTTCCTTCTGTGATTCTTGTGAAATGCTGCACGTGTAGCCGGGTGTTGCATATCCGGGCCATGCCCTATGTTCTGACAGAACTTTTTTAGGCAGACATGCGGCTATCACCACAATCACTCTTGGGGGGCCAAAGCAATATTCAATTGGCTAATACTTCGGGGTTTCTCGCCAAAAGTTCCCTTTTTTATCGCTGCCTTTACCTAATTCTTTCCTAGTCACATGAATAGGGTTTTCCTTTTTCCTTCAGTCATTCTGGTGAGGTGTAGCTGGGTGCGTCCAATCCAGGTCATTACCTATGTTCTGACAACTTGTTTAGGCAAACATGTGGCTATAGCCATAATCACTGTTAAAGGCACAATATCCGAAAATGCACCTCCTCCAATCGGACTCATACTTTTTTTGTGGGTACAGGGCACAAAGTTAGTGGGGCGAGGATAATTAGTTTTTGCAGTTTTGACCAAAATTTTTGTGGAAAAAAATGACAAAGATCACACGTTATAACATAGGGATTGCAAAATTGGGTTGGAAAAAAATTCACCAAAATTCGAGGAATGCCGTGCTAAGATTGCTAAGATAAAATAGGTGAGATAGGTGGAGATTGAAATTTTGGCACCTTAAAACTTGAGAAATTTGCAGCGCAAAAAAGCGCGCAGCCCAATTAGTGATGGCTCCCTACATTCTGACTTACTCAGAAAGCTGACGTTTCAGTACAATTATCTATAAAGGTCTAGCGACTTAATTGGTTTGATCGTTTTAGAAGTCTTATCTTAGTCAAAAGATTCGTTTGCTGATGGTGAAATATGGTATGCTGATCATGTGAGTCTTAAAAAACATGTTCAATATGTTTCCCTGCTCCCACTGGCCCGTACAGCAGATTTCAGCCAGCTCCTGAACCGGATAATGAGCCCAATCCATTCAAATAGCCGACCAGGTCATACCCACCTTTTCGATGTTTCATTGATCAATCATTAGAACATTGAACAAACCTCCATGTTTGATTGTTCAAAATCTTATTTCTGACGATTAAAATTAGAAAATTTGAAGTGGTGTAGCTCAGTCTCAGGGAGACCTTGGGGAAAACCAATTATCCTTGTCCCTTAGTTGATCAACCCTATTTCAAACCAGCACTGAAAAACAGAATTCCAAGACACTGTATTTTCGTACACTGTGCCTTTAAGGGGCCAAAACAATATTTAAACGGCTAGTACTTCGGGGTTTTTCGCCAAAATTTCAACATTTTATCGCTGTTTTACCTAAATTTTTCCCTAGTCACATGAATAGGGTTTTTTCCTTTTTTTTCTGAAGAATCACAGCATTAACAGCTGGAAGTAAAAGGTAGCACCTCACAGTAACTACCAAACAGAAGAAGGTTTTGCAGGATCACTGTGCAAAAGTAGTGATGCAAAAACATCGCCAATGGATGAGAAGAATAGGGAATCAGTGTTGGCGGAGCAATAGCTGCCGTGCGACGGCAACCAGCGCCCGCCGACCCCCAGCACCTCAGCCTCCGTCAGCCGGTTCCAGGTCGATCTCGCCCGATGAGGCCAGGCGTCCGCCAGCAGACCACCTGCTAGAGGAGGCGCATCTAGGTGCTGCCTGCCTCTGAGCTGAGAGTATTCGAGGAAAATAAACTGGACAGCCATGATAGAACGCTTGGGCTTTGGCCTGGGACGAGGAGTGTGAGAGTGAGGTATTAGGAAAGAGGTCTAGTGGTCTCGCTGGTCTTGTACTGGAAGGTCATAACTATACTGAGTGCAAATTCTTGCATCCGTGATGCTGTTATTATTCGCAATCGACTAAGACCCAGAAATAATTGCAATGCCTATGTCATTTTTCGCTATTGTAAGAAAGATGAAAATAAACTGAAAATTTCTTTGAAAAATCAGTGTAATCGTTGGCCCAAACCGTTGCCCCTTGTTGCTGAAATTGATATTCATCGATTGACCCAAATCCTACTATATTTTCTGATATTGCCGAAAAGAATATCCAAAGCCAGTGATGGACAAATCCTTTAACGAAAGGTTGATTAAAGTGGTTGCATTGTAGTCCTTCCAGGATAGTTTTTGAAGACTTCAAAATGGACACCTGCAACCTTTGGCCAAGCAAGCCAAGCAATTCGAAGTAAGTCTTTCGCTACCGCTGTTACGTGGGCATCGGTGAAGAAAGCAAGGGCAGCTCCACAAGTAGCTGCTAATTGTGCGCTGTCGAAACGAGCTGAAAATAACACCTATTTCAAAACCTATAATATTTGTCACCACTCATCCAAACAACTCCGAGTTTATGGAATACTGAGCAGTGTGGAATACGAAGCCGTTCTTTGAGGATCGTTCCGTTCTTTGAGCAAGCAGGCTGCAATCCCTGGCACAAAGTCATAGCTAGAATCGGCTGTCTTTACCGCTTACCTGGTCAATTGACGGAAAGCCTTCCTTTCATCATAAACAGCTATCAGAAGCTCCTTCTGCATATGTTACTGTCTGCTTCGGCAATCTCATCGATATTGCCGCTTTTTGGCCCTATTTGCTTTCTTTTCTTATATTTTTATATTTCGTTAGGTCCATTTTTCTTAAATGAGCATTTAATTGATTAATTGAAATATGTGTGCCAAGGCTTCTTTTCCCCCATATAAATCCTTCAGGGGACGGAGTAAGATGATGTGTGAGACGAAATGGGGGAGCTGCAGCGCAAAAGTTAAATCGAATATACTGAATTAGGTAATGAAATGGAATGAAAAGGACAAACTCATATTATTCCTTCATATTCTCCAAGTAATTTTTTCAATTCCGTTTTTTTACTGCGAACCGGGTTAATTTTGTATCTGTGTGGTAAATCTAATCCGAAATAGGCTTCAAATTGGTGACAGAAGTTGTGTCATTGCCTTGCTATGGCTCAAAATAGTAACCCATAAGAGATTTCGTATTTTGACATAAATTATCTGACTCAATTTACGTTTTTGGCCATACAACGAAAATGTTTTTTATAAAAATTCCAATAGGAGCAAAATCGTAAAAACTTGCTCTACAAGCGTGTACTATCGGTTATCAAAGTTGGCCGTCATCGACTTACACCCTATTGCGAAGTCTGATGAACTCGGAAATTTGCAATTTCAGCGATGGACATTTTTGTGTCCAAGGAAAACTGCGTGTTGAAAAATGTTATATGCGTTGAATTGCATGAAGTAAAAATTAGCGGGGATGAAGCTGGCTGGAGCAAATGAAGCGAAAGGGAATGCAATTTGGGAGGGAGTGAAAAGTTGACAGGGCATGGCTGAGGGTGTAAGGGCGTTGCTTGTTGGAAGAGGGAGGAGGAGAGGGGAGGAGAAAGAGGGGAGGGGTTGGGGGAGTGAGTTGGGAGATGGATGTGAGGAGGCGGACTGGAGCCTGGGTCCTGTCTCAGATTGATAGGGGGAGGGGGTGGGTGGCGGCTGGGCTGGAGGGGCACAGGCGGCCAAGGGAAGAAAGAAGGCCAGAGCGGCTTATCTCCCAGTGCTCCGCTGGAAACGCCGCCCTAGCCTCCTGCCCTGCCCTGCCCCCTTCACCCCGCCCTCCCCCCCCCACCCCCCTCGCCCCCCACCCTGCCCGGCTCGGATTGGGGCCGGGACGGGGGGGGGGGGACTGGGGTCACTCCTTCACTGTCAGTCGGCCAACGGGACAGGGAAGGAAAGCCCCTTTCCTTTGCATCACTCACATTGTGCGGCCCCTGAAGGGAGACGGAGCCACTCTGAGTGAGAGGCGAGTTAGAAAGAGGCTCGTTCATTGCAGTGTATATGCCGGAGCCTGATGGTGTGTGGATAGGTTTGGTGTGGCGGAGAAGTGGGTGTAGAGGTGGTGATAAATCTCGCGCAGTGCCCATTCCACCCCCACCTACCCCCCACTCCCTTCCCTCCCTCCCTCCTGCCCCCTCCCTCCCCTCCTCTCTTTTACCCTGCCCACTACACGCTCTCCCTTCTCGCTTCGCAGGCAAACCTCTCCCCCGCCCTCTTCTCTCTGCCGCTGTGCAGCGCCTTCTCCTTCCTTTCCCTCCCTCCATCTCTCCCTCCCGCTTTCGCTTCAGCCCACCCCTCAACTCCTTCCGTCTTTGCATCGCCTTTATTGCCTCGCCTTCCCGCCTCCATTGGCCCTGAGAGGGGCTCAGAGGCCCATAATTGACTTCCACCAACCCTTCCGGCTTCATTGGCCCATCCTCCCCGCCTATAGCCTGGGATCTATGGCATGGGCCCTTCCTTCCCGCCCCCCTCTCTTTAACACGCCCCTTTCGCCCCTCGCCCCCTCTACAACAGCCCCCCCCCACCCAAACACCACCCTTCTCCCATAGCCCCAGCGCCTTTTCTCCGAGTCGTAAAATTTTATGGACTCGCTCATCGCCAAGCAGCCCCTTCTTTGCAGAGCGCGGAGGCGTTGGCGGCAATTTATGGGAGCCATGAAGCCCACGGCCCCCTTCACTCCTCACACCCTCCTTTCCACCACCACCACACCTTCCCACGCTCTCTTTCTCCTACTCCTCTTCCTCCATGCTCCTTCACCAGCCCTCGCCTCCCGATGCCAGCCCCTGGCCCTGGAGCTGTGCAAGGCAGAGCTCCCCTACAACCTTACCGCCTTCCCAAACCTCGCCGGCAACGAGGACCCCGCCGAGGCTGAACTCACCATCACCGGCTTTCAGCCTCTCATCCAGGTCCCTCTCTCTACTCACCTTTCATATCTCCCCCATTTCTCACTCATTCCTCTACAGGTCAACTGTCACCGGGAGCTGAAGTTCTTCCTCTGCTCCGTCTACGCCCCCATGTGCACGCCCAAAGTGCCCAACTCCATTGGTCCCTGTCGCCCGCTGTGCATGCGGTAGGTCTCCTCTGCCCAGTTTCTGTGAATGAGGCAGCAGTGTATGCTGGCTAGGGTGATGGAGCGCTGCGCCCCGACCATGCAACAGTTCGGCTTCCCCTGGCCCGCTGCCCTCAACTGCTCCAAGTTCCCGGCCGAGAACAACGAGGACGCCATGTGCATGAACGGCCCCGTTCCCTCCTCCTCTTCCTCCGTCAGACACTCTCAGGACCAGTCTCCTCACTACTACCAGCCACCACCCCCCGTTCCTCCACATCCTTGCGCCCAGCACCATCGATATCCTGGTGAAATCCATAATTCAACTTCTCACTCATTGCCTCTCACCCTGACCTATCTTCCAGCTCACTACCTCTACATCAATAGAACGGGGCGCTGCGTGCTGCGCTGCCACAACGACGACCTCTACTCCAAGGCTGAGAAGCGGACGGCCGAAATCGTGACGGCACTCCTCGCCTCCCTCGTCTTCCTCATTGGGTACCACCCACCGCTCGATCCAGCACACCTGTCTGCCAATGCCGCCTTTCAGCCTGCTGGGACTGGGCATGGAGCGTTGGAGCCGAGTTAGCCTTGGCTACCCGGAGGTGGCACTCTTCTTCATCGTCTGCTGCAACGTGGTGGCGGCCCTGCCCTACGCCGCCCGTTTCTTGGCCGGTCGGGAGGCCGTCGCCTGCCTCTCCTACTCCGGAGTTCAGGTATCATCCATCTCATTACTTCACAAGCTCCATCAGGAGCAGCAGGAGGGAAATTGGAGGTGATGGCGGGTGGGGGCGTGGAGCAGATTCGGTGCACACTGTTGGGCATACTCGGCTACTTCCTGGCGCTGGGGAGTCGGCTGTGGTGGCTGCTGCTCTGCTGGCTCACCTACTTCGCCGTCGCTCGCAACTGGAGCCCTGCCGCTCTTGCGTCTGCCTTTTCTTCATCCTTATTCCAGCCCAAACACTCTTCCCTTCATTCCAGTATACGAGCATTCGGCTACCATGTGGGGGTGTGGAGCACGAGTGTGCTGATGGTCGTCGTCCTCCTCGTCCGCCAGGGCGTCGACGCCAACGAACTCACCGGCATGTGCGGAGTGGGACATCAGGTACACCTCTCACCAGCACCTGAGCAGTACAAGAGTGAGCAGGAAACGCTGACGATGCAGAGCAAGAGTGAGCTGGCCTATTTGGTACTGGCGCCCGAGGTGGTCATCCTCGGCCTCGGCCTCATCCCCCTCGGCCTCCTCGGCCTTCATCTCCTCTGCTCCCTCACCACCCACGCCACCCGCCAGCGCAAGGGACACAGCATCGGCTGGGCCGGCACTGTCGCTGCTCTCGCCTACCTCCCCGTATCCCATCCCCCTCCCTACTACTTCTCCCCCCTACCCTACAGCCTCCATGTGCAGGTGTCGGTGACAGTGGTGGTGGCATCGCTGCAGGAGCTCTCCTCCGACCAGGCCGTGGGCTTCAGCAGCGCCCTCCTGCGCTCCGCCAGCGGCCTCGTCTACGGCTCCTGCGCCGCCGCCGCCCTCCTCGCCCGCCACTGCGTCCTCCTCTCTGCCCCGCCCTGCGCCCCGCCCCCCATCGCGAAGTCCCCCGGCCCCACCCCGCTGGCTGCCGCCTCCTCCCATGCCGACCCGCTGCTCGGCACCGCCTCTCCTGCTCCCCTCCCAACCCCTATTCCAATCCAACCACCCCCTACACCTCACTCTCTTCTTCACTCTCACAACACCCTCTATGCCTACCAGCCCACACCACACTACAGCCTTCGCAAGCTGTAGCTGTCCCCCTAGCTTCCACATTTGCTTCCCGCTATTATGCCAAAGTCTCCTCTCATCTTTGCCCCACTCGCGTGCTCTTCTTCAGAGGCTCGACAAGGTGGACTTCGTCTGTAATGTGATGGCGCATTTAGTTGCAGGGTATGCCTCCGTTTCAAGCTTCTCTTCCAGCCGTTGTGCTCAAGCACTTTAGTCATCTCTTCTCTTTGCTGTGTGTGCTAGCTGTTCTGCTGTCCAGGCTTTGGGGAGTTGCTCAAGCGAACTGGGCCAGTCTCCCTCCCCCTCACACTTGCAAATGAGGCGCAATGCAAATGAGGCGAAAGATAGAGGGCCAGAGTGAGAGACTGCCTCTGCCTCTCTTTCTACATTGCATATGCAAGGGCAGGGCAAAGGAGGTGGAAAGAGCAAAGTGTTGGCTCCCCCTTCCCTCCAGGCGAGGTGATGTAGAGGAGGGAGTGTGCTGGCTATCAGGAGGAAGGGAGGGAGGGTGAGTGATGGCTGGCAGGGCGGAGAGACAATGCGGATGAGGCCCGCTGGGGATATGGAATGCAGGTCTCCTGTCATTTGTCTTTCCGCCGGACGCAAGGGCCAACATATGCCTCTTCTATATTCCTTCGCAGCTCCCACCATTCCCATGCCTCATTTAGGGTGAAGTAGGCGGCTGGTGTGGCTGGTAGTAGATGTGGTAGGAGGAGGTGGCAGGGGGTGGTAGGGTTATCAGGAAGCGGTGGGAGTGCTTGTAGGGCGTGGGCCTAAGCGCATGTAGGCCAGAGCGTCAACAGTCTTATCAAGTTGGCAAACACACGGCGGCTCGCCCATTTCTTTCCCGGCTTTATTCATGCCCCCCAACCCGCCTTGTGATCAACTTGGGGAGTGTTGGCTGAGCGCGTTGGGAGCGTTTTTGCGCACAGGGGAGGGAGAAAGGGCGGGAGGGATGATGAAGAGGAGCGAAGTTGGGTGGTGGGAGAGAAGAGAGGGGGAGGTTGGGAGAAGGGGAGGTGAGGGGCGATGTGGAGCGGCGATGGGGAGTGTAGGAGGAGGAGGAGGAGGAGGCTGGCAGGGGTCCTGGTAATGGGCGCTCATAAGTCAGGCTGGCGGGTCGTTTTGAGCGGCTAAGAGAGCGCCACTCCATCTAACCCAATGGCCACGCCTGACACGGCATTCATCAACTCCCCCTTACCCTCCTACACTTCTACCATTTTTATCCTTACTTCCCATAGCCAAATTTCTAATTCACTATTTGGATTCCTGCATACTGGAAGAAAGTGGGGTAATCTGACAACGCAAGGCAGATTAAACGTCGAAGAATGGCAGTTTGTAGAAAAGCAGATGATCAATTTTGAATGGCTGTCACAATCAAATGCAAGACTGAAATTCAGGCGACAGATATCTGCAGGTGTCCTATTAGTGTGCAGATATCTACCATTCCTAAGACGGATTATGCAAACTGGTACAAATATTACGCTAACATCACTCCAATTTTTCATCACTCTCAATGTTTTCGTTACAAAACTTCTAAGTCAATGTAAACTTTTCTTCAAAGACCTGTTGCAAATGTTGGTCGCCATATTTCTTGATATGTGACGAGGTTAGGTAAGTTAGAAAGACCTATTTTCAAGTTCCATATAAATTTTTCAGTTAATTCCTTTCCTCCGATGGCTAGCATCCGACCAAATACTAAATAGAAGAAGGGAGGCATAAAGGGGGAGCAACTATTGTAGGAGAGCACCGATTGAATTTCCAAGGAAGTCCATGAAGGCAGGCACGGATTCCTTTGGCAGAGGCAGGAAAGAGAGTGCGCTCTGCTCCGCGTTCACCAGCTCGAATATGAGGCTTCGCCGAGCACCTTCCAGCTTGGCTAAGCTCATCTTCTCTGTGCCGCTTAAGATGACCACAACAGAGTTCCTTACTCCCTCGTAGGCCTGCAAGCAAAGGCAAATTTTTCAAAGCTCCTCTTCTAGCGCAGAAGCAAACCCCTTAGGAAGATCTTGGGCGCGCTGGATGCTCAGCTTTATGTGAGCGAATGTTTAGTCGACCTCGATGGAGGGCAAGCAAGGGGTATAGGCAAGCCCTTCTCCGCGCACGGCTTGCTAATTACCCTTCCATCTGAGACAGGCACTGGCAAAAGAGTAGCAAGGATGGATAGTCGCTGTTGGTTGGAAGCTGGATCCCTTGTATGGCCTGTCAACAGTGCGGATCAAACAGGTGAAGAGTAAAAGATGCGGAACCCGAACGAGGTAGCTCTGACTGAGATGATTCCTGATGATAAACGATGTGTAGTAGAGGAGTAGTAGTAGTAGTAGTGGTGGTAGTGGAGAGAGACTTTAGTTGTAGCGAAGAGAGCGGAGTAGATGATTGGCGTCTTTGGCCCTCCTCAAATTGATTCCTCGTAAATAAACTGAACTATTACGGGCATATGACCTCGACGAACAGTCTGGCTCCAGAGATGAACATTGGCAAAGATGTTTCCTCCGCTTCAAATAGCTTCTTTCATTCATCCAAGGTGAAATAAAAGTTAGCAAGAAGTAACGCGTACATTGGCGTCATCAAACTTGTACTGAGCGGAAGGACAGGTTCATTTCCTCTTCTCACTGATTTTCCAGAAGAAACTACAAAGATCCGGCCCAGCAGCCAAGCTGCCCTGGTCTTCACTCCATCGGCTATGATGAGGTGGGCAGGGCCAGCATGTAGCTGACTTCTATGAAAGCGCTGTAAGCGAGGCCTTTTCCACGAACCAGGCCATTTATTGCTCCATCACCTTGTGACAAATTTTGGCAGAATGCTGCAAGGATGTGAATTCTGCGTTTGTGGGCTGCCCGATTCCGTGTACTGCATGTAAACAGCTGGGGGTGCAGAGCAACAGCTGACAGTTTGGAAAACAATAGGTGAAAGAAAACATATGTTTGTTTATTGCACATCTTGAGGGAGTCCAAATATTGTTGTAGGCAAAAAAGGAACGGCTTCGAACTGCATCAATTACCAGTGAACACTGTCAAGTTTCAAAAGAACCTGTGCAATATTAATTACGCATTTGTTTAGGAGATTAGAGAAGAATTGTATATGTTGTTGGCTTCAATTTGAAACTGAGATAAGGAAGAGAACAAGGGCAAGAATATCTATGATTTTATATTTTTCGCAATTATTTTAATAGCTCAGAACGAGCATAGCACAATAGTTTCATGCTATTTATGATGCTAACTAATGACCAGTTAGTTCCAAGGCTCTCAAAGGGCGCGGAGGCATAGGCACCTTACACATTGATCAAGATTCAGAATAGGCACTTTAGATTTTTTTATTTTCAACGGATACCAAAACAGCACCATTTAAGCTTGTAAATTGCTGGAAAGATATACGTTTTTGCTGCAGAAACACCAACAATTTGTAACTTTCCATGGTTTTCATCATAGTTTCATTGACATATGATAAAAAGAAAACAAAAATTCATTTCATTTATCCGAGCAGTCTAAATTCTTGAACACCATCGGCCGTGGTAAGATCACGAGCTCCAAGCTTGGCATAGAAATCTCGGGCAGGGTTCCAGCCAAGAACATTCCAGTCCAGTCGTGGCGCACACCCTTCATCCTCCACGCCCATCTAAACTTTAACTTTTTACACTGAAGATGGATGGCTAAGCACTGATAATGAAACCACAGGTACCCGTCCGATAGCTGCTCTGCTAACCTTAGCAAGGTGCGCCCAGAGGGCGAGACCGATGCCGTGTTTTCTGCTGGCTTCCTGGACGAAAAGGTCCTCCATGAACAGGAAACGGCCTATCGACTCCTCCACAGCCCAGTATCCCAACACGTAGCCCACCAGTGCTTCTTCCTGTTCTTGCTCTTTGGGTAAAGCCTTTGAGGGCGATCAATTCTACCTTCAAAGCAACAAAGCCCATCACTCGATTCTCGTCAAGGTCCTGTCGTAGCTGAGCCGCGGTTAGCTGGACCCGTTCCACGGAATATTCTGCAGATTTAATTATGCAAATCGTTTCTACCCATAGACCCAATGCAAAGAAAATACTTTCGAATACGGCAAGTTCCTTCACCAGCTCCATGATGCCTACACTGTCCTTGGCAGCGTCAATGCTTCTAATCGACACGTCTGTATCGAAGCATTAAATTGCCATTATCCCAAAACTGCCTGGTAGCAACCTTGAAGGCTAGAAGTTTTGTCTGCCAAACTGGCCAACGCTTCCCCCTGCAGAGAATAGAGATGCCACTGCTCGTCCTGGTGCAAGTTTTGAGCTCTGAAAATATGAATGGAATATGGGGTCTAAAAAATTACTAATTTTTGAAAACCACTGGAACGTTTTTGAAAGCATACATCATTATTTTACCAAGAAAGAACACACCCAATTGTCTTCTGGAAGAAGGTTTGGGCGAGGTGAGTACTGGCGTAGGTTTGCACTCGCAGGGGGCATCGCTTCTTCCACTGCTCCAGGAACTTTGCAACCAATTCGCTGTCATGCTCTATCAACGAATTTCAATCATCATGATTCTTCCGGTTTTTATCACCCTTGCCGGAAGAGATAGAGTGTAGATGGAAGATGTAGGGAAAAGGACCTTGCCAAGTGGAGTAGGCCTGCAGAGCAATAAATTGAGGAAAAACATAGGGTAAATAACGGCTGACCCAAAAGTGGAGAAGAAGAGCAGCAAATTGTGAGTCGTCGCCGATTGAGATGAGACCGCCGACATCGCCTTTTATCAGCCAATCAATTAGCTCTGCCAGCGACATTTTGAAGCTGCCTTGCTTCCTCCACTCAGCGTGCCAGCCCTTTTTTCTATCATATTTATAGCCCATTCAACCGAAAACAAAACTTTAATGATTGAACTTTCAGCCATTCGTAGATCGCATCCGCGTCAGAAGGTGTCACAGGCCGAATTTCCATTGCTCCGCTTCGGTCCAACAGCAGGACCTCTTTTTGGAAATAAAGTCAATTTCACTCTTATGCCAAAGGTTCAAAGAAATTTGCGTGATAGGCATTGTATATAAGGGAAAACTGCGCAGATCGAGCGTGAGGCCAGAATATGTCGTCAGATTTTGAATAGAATATTTAGAAGCAAGAATGTGGCGCGGCCTGGAATCTTGCTGCTTTCCCTGGGCTTCGGTACAGCAGAAAATGAAAAGCTAAAATTAAAAAAGCAAATACAAATTATCTTCAGACCTCGGAGCTGCCAGGTCGACTAACATGTGCAGTTCGTCGTCAGCTGGAGGCCCACTGGGCCCCTACCATCCGCTCCGCCAAGCCTAGAAGGACAGGGGCAACAAAGAGCTACGTCCTCCCCATGTTCCCCTACCCCTCCGGTTCCCTGCACCTCGGCCATGTTCGCGTCTACACCCTCTCCGATGCCATCGCCAGGTCACACCTATTCCCACTCCTAGTCTCTCAGCCAGCCCCAGCTCTCTCCTAGGATGTACTCGGCCAAAGGGCGCGATGTCCTGCACCCGATGGGTTGGGACGCTTTTGGTCTGCCGGCTGAGAACGCAGCTCTCCAACGCGGCTTGGACCCCGCAGTCTGGACCAGCCAGTAGCCCAAATCTTCTATCCACTCAGCTTCTATCCTAGATGGATGCAGGAACATAGAACAAATGCGAGGCCAGCTGAACCAGCTAGGCTGTCGCTTCGACTGGGATCGCGTTCCATTTAGATGGCGAAAAGCTCGTATCATTGAAGAAAGAGAAGTGGTTGCAGGAGATTAGAACCTGCGATGCGTCCTACTATCGGTGGACTCAGTGGCTGTTCGTGCGCCTGTGGAAGGCAGGCCTGGTGAAAGGGGGGCGCAGCCAGGTGATGTGGGACCCGGTGGATCAGACTGTGCTCGCTGAGGAGCAAATCGATTCCCAAGGTCCCCCTCCTCTCTCATAGCGCTCAATATTTTCAACAATTCTGACCTAAACCAATTTAGGACGCTCCTGGCGCTCTGGAGCGGTGGCGGAGCGTCGATTTCTGCGCCAGTGGGCGATCAGAACGAGCCGCTATGCCATGGAGCTCAGGCAGGGTCTGTCCAGCCAGTGGGACGACGTGTCCAAAATTCAGGTACCCTCCTCTACTTCTGGCAAAAAAGAAGTCAATGTTGGGGCTGGCTTGTGCAAGGCGGACTGGATAGGCGCCTGTGATGTGTACCGCTTCCACCTGCCGCTGCGGGAGGGTGGCGCGAATCTAGAGGAGACCCTGGACCTAGGCCTCCTCGACCCTGCCCAGCTCGCCTTCGCCCAGCAAGTCTTCATTCGCTCCAATCACAACTACGCCGACCTTGGTATTCTCACACTCCTCTACTCAATTCTTGGCCACATATCAATCGGAATCTTGCCAGCCAGCCAACTAGAGGCCTACAATCCAGTCCGAAGGGAGTGGATGAAAGTGGAGGTGAGCGACTCTGCAGACTACACCACCCAGATGAACCTCTGCCTCGCTCTCGGCTCCAAATCCAGCCTCCAATCGCTCCCCACCGACGCCGACAGCATCCTTCAACAGGCCTTGGTAATGCCAGCCCTCTCAGTTCGACTGGTCATAATGCAAGGTTTGAAGAGAGAAGGTTGGGGCGGGTACCTGGGCAGTCGGCGGCTGGAAGACTGGGTGGTTTCGCGGCAGCGCTACTGGGGCACGCCCATCCCTCTTCTCCACTGCCCCTCCTGCGGCAGCCAAGCAGTCCCGGAGCCCTCCCTACCCGTCACACTGCCTCAGCTGGAAAGCATCAAACCCACCGGCGACACCTCCAGCCCTCTGGCCCATGCCCATCAATGGCTTCAGGCCACCTGCCCAAAGTTTGCTTCATCCTTTGAGACTTTGCTGAAGACGTGAGATGGGTGATTGGAGATGCGCTGGACCGGCGAGGAGAGAGACAGACACTCTGGATACTCTCATGGACTCTTCTTGGTGCCCCTTTCTCAAGAGCGCAGACTAGCAAGAGTCATTACGACCTTTAGGTACTATCTCCGATTTCTGGACCCAAGCAACGAAACACAAGCAGTAGCTCCAGGACTGAGCAATTCCTGGATGCCAGTCGATGTCTATGTCGGTGGCATAGAACACGGTTGCTGCCACATCCTCTCCGCTTTTCAAATGGCCTCCAACTTCACTGAGTTTCAGCCAAAGTACACCTTTTCTTCGCCCGTTTCATTCACCACTTCCTGCGAAATGTGGAAGGGATGATGGCAGATATTCCGGAGCCCTTCGCTCGCCTATTGACGCAAGGTTTTGCTTTAGCTAACCTTATAGGCAGAGAGCCTACAGCCAGGCAGGGTTGAGGTGTGGTTCGTGGGCGGACGGCCGTGGATGCTGCCAGTGGTGCATTCCTGAAAGCAGACGAGGTGGTGGAGACGGATAGCGGGGAGCTCAAGACTCTGAGCGGAGGTCCCGTGGAAATTCGTTTCGAAAAGATGAGCAAGAGCAAGCACAACGGCGTGGATCCCATGGTCCACCTTCCTTTCGTCTAAAAAAGGGGCACTGCTCTTTTGAACAGAAAGAATGCAGGATGTGATTGGAGACATGGGCATTGATGCACTGCGTGTGCTGCTTTTTGCCGCCAACAACCCTCGGGAGGCCATCGATTGGGACTCCAACGGTTACTCTCACTCTTCAATTAAACTTTTGTGTGGAGCAAAGAAACTGGCTCTAGGCGGGGATAAGATAGAGGAGTGGCTCTGGCGACTCTGGAAGCTGGCCAAACGACACGTTGAAATGCGCTCTTCCAAAGAGAAAGCTGCCAAAGCCAGCGATCAAATTGAGCGGCAGTTTCGAAGAGCGCACGATGCCTTTGTGCAAAAGGTATACGCCCATTCGAACCTGTTCAAGAGGCTGAAAAATGTTGATACAAAAGGTATCACGGCAAATGGAGGGCGAGTTCCTGCTTCACAAGGCCATCGAAACTATGCGAACATTCACACTTACTTTGCTCGTTGCTCCTTTTTCTTACCTCCTTTTCTAGCAAGAAAAAGTTCTCATTGAAGAAAACGGAAAATAAGGGTATTGCTGGAAGCGTGGAGTGGGAGCGCTGCCTAAGGTTTCCTTTTCATGCATAGATTCCCTCTTCACCCATGCTCTCTGCAGAGCACTGCTGGTGACAGCGCATCCTCTGGCACCTCATCTGACTGCCGAGCTTTGGGCAGCGATGTGCGGGGTGGCGAGCCTCCTTGCGCAGGAGCAGACATCCAGCCCCGTCTGGGAACAGCCCTGGCCCGAGCCCATGCCGGAGGCTGAGCTCGTCTTTCGCATCGTGCTCCTAAGAGGTCCTTGGAGCAAGGTGCACACCTGATATCTTTCTTTCCCACCGAGAAAAAAGGGAGGATTGAGGTGGGGAAGGTTCGTTTGAGCGCAGAAGCAGTGGGAAAGCTGACGGAGGCTAGAGCGGTGCAGTTGGCACTGGCTCATCGTGATCTGGAGCATTACATAGCGGGGCCCTCCTTTATTCTCCACTCACAGCTGGACAAAGCACAGAAGCGATTGCTTGTCACGCTCGAGCCTAGCTATTTTTAGGCAATTTGTCCACTTTTCCTATTATTTTGCTATCCTTGCCGTGATTCAAAATCTAAGTCACAAGGCCCGATTTAGTATAAAACAATGAAATGTAAAAAATATTGAATAGGTGAAAAGGGCAATGTGTGGGGGAAGTGCGCGTGCCTGAAGAAGGGGAAGCGTGGTAGTCGGCAAACTGCTCATCTGCACAAAGTCCACACTTCACTCCCTGCCCGCCCTCCTCTGCACACCTGTGCCTCCCATCCCAGCCCCTCCCACCAGGGCATGGTAAATATGGAATTCTAGGCTCCTCCTCTGGCCAAGCCAGCTGCCAGCCATGCTTGCGCACGACTTCCTTGCCAGCGGCAAGCGCAAAGGCTCCACTCGAAAGTACCTTGCCTTGCCTCAGGACCTCCTTCAACCACAAGCATTGAAGGGCTGGCTGGTATGGTGCTCTGCTGGGTGCCGCCAAAGGTCTCTACGTCCTCGGCGTCTTCCTCGCCTCCGACCTCCTCCGCGTCTTCCACGTCTGCCAGCTCCTCTTCCTGCTCAAACTCTTGTACTGGCCCCTTCGTCTGGCAGTAAGGAGGCCATGAGGGTGATGTTGAGGGGTAGCGTGGTGCTGGTGGGAGTGCAGAAGCCGGTGGGGAAGGGAAAGCCGCTGAAGGGCGGCCAGTGGGCGAAGGTGCTTTGGCTGGGCGCTGCGCAGGGCCTGATACAGACGCTCTGGCTCTACGGGGTCACCCTGGTGGGTCCGCTAAGGGCTGTCCTCCTCTTCGCCACCAGTCCGCCGGTCGTCGCCGCCACCCTCGCCACACTCGCCGCCGGCTGCAGGGCTGGACCGGCCAAGGTTAGGCTCAGAGCAACTCTAGTGCACTCTTCAAGGTGGGGGTGGGTTTGAAGGTGCGAGGGACGGTGTGCATGTGCATCGGCTTCCTACAAAAAAACCCCCAACCCCCCCCCCCCCGCCCTCCTCATCACCCTTCTCCAGCCACCCAGCCGCACAGCCCTGGGACTACGGCACCTTCCACGTCTTCCTGCTCCTCGTACTCTCTTTCTCTTCTACTGGAGCTGGGCGGTGGGAAGCGGACGCACGCTTTGGCCTCCGCCGTGGCCACGGCCATCCTCGCCCCCTTCGCCCTCCTCATCACCTTCTCCAGCCACCCAGCCGCACAGCCCTGGGACTACGGCACCTTGCCACGTCTTCCTGCTCCCTCGTACTCAACTCTAGATTCTCTTCTACTGGAGCTGGGCGGTGGGAAGCGGACGCATGCTTTGGCCTCCGCCGTGGCCACGGCCATCCTCGCCCCCTTCGCCCTCCTCATCACCTTCTCCAGCCACCCAGCCGCACAGCCCTGGGACTACGGCACCTTCCCCGTCTTCCTGCTCCTCGTACTCTCTTTCTCTTCTACTGGAGCTGGGCGGGGTGGGAAGCGGACGCACGCTTTGGCCTCCGCCGTGGCCACGGCCATCCTCGCCCCCTTCGCCCTCCTCATCACCTTCTCCAGCCACCCAGCCGCACAGCCCTGGGACTACGGCACCTTCCACGTCTTCCTGCTCCTCGTACTCTCTTTCTTTCTACTGGAGCTGGGCGGTGGGAAGCGGACGCCACGCTTTGGCCTCCGCCGTGGCCACGGCCATCCTCGCCCCCTTCGCCCTCCTCATCACCTTCTCCAGCCACCCAGCCGCACAGCCCTGGGACTACGGCACCTTCCACGTCTTCCTGCTCCTCGTACTCTCTTACCACCCACATCCCCATACACACACAACAACACACAAAAAAACCACCCCACACCCCAACAACACCACACACACACCACCCACCCAACAAACCACCCCACACCCCCCCAACCCACACCACCACACCACACCACCCACCCCCCACTCTTTCTACACAACACACCCCTCCCCCACCACCCCCCCCTCCCCCCAACCCACCACCACCACACCACACACCCCACCCTCTTCCTACACACACCACCCCCCCCCCCCCCCCCCCCCCCCCCACACCGACACACACCCCCCCTCTCTCTCACCTGGAGCTGGGCGGTGGGAAGCGGACGCACGCTTTGGCCTCCGCCGTGGCCACGGCCATCCTCGCCCCCTTCGCCCCTCCTCATCACCTTCTCCAGCCACCCAGCCGCCCCCCCCCCCCACACAGCCCTGGGACTACGGCACCTTCCACGTCTTCCTGCTCCTCGTACTCTCTTTCTCTTCTACTGGAGCTGGGCGGTGGGAAGCGGACGCACGCTTTGGCCTCCGCCGTGGCCACGGCCATCCTCGCCCCCTTCGCCCTCCTCATCACCTTCTCCAGCCACCCAGCCGCACAGCCCTGGGACTACGGCACCTTCCACGTCTTCCTGCTCCTCGTACTCTCTTTCTCTTCTACTGGAGCTGGGGCGGTGGGAAGCGGACGCACGCTTTGGCCTCCGCCGTGGCCACGGCCACCCCTCGCCCCCTTCGCCCTCCTCATCACCTTCTCCAGCCACCCAGCCGCACAGCCCTGGGACTACGGCACCTTCCACGTCTTCCTGCTCCTCGTACTCTCTTTCTCTTCCCCTGCGGAACCACTGAGCCGAACACCACCCCCCCCCCACCCCCCCCCCCCCCCCCACACCCCACCCCCCCACCCCACCCAACCCCCACCACCCCCCACACCAACGACCACCCCCCCCCACCCACCCCCCCCCCCCCCACACCCCAACCACCACACCGCCCCCACCCACACCACCCCACCCCCCCCCCACCCCCCCCCCCCACCGAACCGGCGGGAACCGACCCCCCCCTGCCTCCGCCCACCCCCCCCCCCCCCCCCTCCGCCGTCGCCACGGCCATCCTCGCCCCCTTCGCCCTCCTCATCACCTTCTCCAGCCACCCACCCGCACAGCCCTGGGACTACGGCACCTTCCACGTCTTCCTACTCCTTGTTCTCTCCTATTCCTCTACCTCCTCTTCAATGGAGGCAATGCCTGCAGTGGTTTGAAGGTGCTGAGCGCGCTGCTGCTGTTCGTGGTGGACTTCTACGCAGAAGCAGTGAGCCACAACCACCTGGACCCTGTCTCGGTCGCCCGCTACACGCCCATCCTCATGTACATCGCCGCATTCTTCGTCAGTTTTTGACACAAATCCATCTTTTCTTTCCACTTGAGATGATTTTGCTGCCAGGTGAGCCATTTCTGGTTCGAGTCGACGCGGAATGCTAGTCCGATGGACTACCTACACGGGCACGGAATGGAGGAGATGGAGCACGGATTCTCCGGCGGACTCTTCCTCACCCTCTTCCTATTCTCTCTAGGCACCCACCTCTTCTATTATCCTCTCAAACTGAATCCAAGACGAACTGATTTTTGAGGCAGCGTGGTGCTGACAGCAGCGGAGGGTCCCCGGGCACGAGCGGGGGAGTTCATCGGCTACGATTCCGCTGGAACGCCGTTGTACTTACACGGAGAGGATTTCCTGAAGAAGACCACCTCCAGCATGGCCGCCTTCGCCAGGGCCACCATGGCCCAGATATGGGCCTCCCCTGAGTCACGCTCCATCTTCTACTTCCTCTGCCTCAATCTCGTTCACCCTCCAACCAATCACTGGGCGAAGACATGGGAAAATGGGTTGTGAAGGGTTTCTGCGGCGTAGAGTTCCTGTACGGGATCCTGACGAATTCCCTGGGTCTCATATCCGACGGCTTCCACATGCTTTTCGACTGCACCGCCTTGGTCATGGGTCTCGTGGCATCCGTCATGTCAAGGTCAAACCTGCCCCCATTGCTTCGTCTAGGAAAAGTCCAGTTTCCTAACTTTGAGATGGAAAGCTACTGGAGGCTTCAGCTACGGTTACGGTCGCGTAGAGGTTCTATCTGGATTCATCAACGCCCTCTTCTTGGGTTTACTGCTCCTTCTTTTCCGCTTCTTCCTAACGCAGAATAGAAGATGGCTGCAGTTGTGATAAGTTTCTTCATTCTGGTGGAAGCCCTGCAGCGTCTCTACGACCCGCCACACATTCACGCCGAGAAGCTTTTCGTTCGTTCCCTCCACATCTTTGCCAGTCTTGAGCTCTGAGAACATACATGTCCCCATTTAAAATGGAACCCACCCCGCAGTTGGTTGGTTTTACCCACCCCGCCCCCACCGGTCCCTAAATTGTGACTAAAGTTGGGTAGTTGGTTGATTTTATTGCATTTTTGACTGAAAATTTTCCAAAAAATTTGTCAAAATGGAGTTGGTTGGTAAAAATCGGGGTGGGGCGGTGGGGGGCGGGGTGGGGTCGGGACATGTATGTCTGAGAATGATGCTGAAGGTGGTGTCGGTGCTGGGGCTGCTGATCAACCTGTTCGGTCTCTGGGCCCTCGGTCACAACCACAGCCACGGCGGCGGCGACCACGGCCATGGCCATTCTCACGATCACGGACATTCTCACGGCGGCGGTTCTCATGCTCATGGTCATTCGCATGGCGGAGGCAACGCCAATATCAAGGTTCTACTTTTGCCCCTCTCAAAACCTCTTTCACTAGAATTGACATGTAGGGTGTCTATCTGCACGTGCTGGCGGACACGGGAGGCTCGGTGGCAGTGATCATCTCCAGCATCATCATCCACTACCTGGGCTGGCACTGGGTGGATCCCTTCTGCTCCCTCCTCCTCGCCGCTCTCATCTTCATCTCCACTCTCCCTCTCCTCAAGGAGAGCACCGCCACCATCATCCAGCGAACACCGGAGGATTTGGAAGAGTCCTTCCAGGTTCAGGCCTTCACGCAGCTTTATTGGAGTGCTTTGGAGTTTAGCAGTCTATTGATGCAGGAGGCTTTGGACAAAATACTGGGCATCGAGGGTGTGACCTCGTACAGCGATGCGCATAGCTGGGAACTGAAATCCGGCAGCTTCGTGGCCAGCATACGCGTTCAAGTACACTCCCTTTTAGGAAGAGAGTTGCAGAGAGAATGAATGGAAAGTTTGAAGGTGAGCAGTGAATCATCGGAGCAGGTGGTGTGCGCAGCTGTCAACTCAATCTTGCGCGGCTTGGAGATCAAATACTCCTGCGTTCAAGTCCATCGCCTTTTTTCTTTCTATCCTAAGCCGTTCCAGACCTAATGACTAATTGCAGGTAGAAAAGGATGCGTTTTTCAACGCCATCCCTGGCCTGCTGCCCAGCTATCCGCTGCCCACTCGCATCTGCAAGCGTCACCTCAGCGACACTCTCTTCGTTCGAGCTACTTGATCTGATTCTTTCCTCCGCGCCTATTTATGCCATTTTGTTCTTGTTAAGTTTTTGGGCACTTTTTCTACCGATCTGAGCATAATGTCCAATCGCGCCAGCACAAACCGAAACAAAACCAAACACTCGCAAAAAACCTGAGTGCACAAATGGGACAGCGAATAAGAAGGCTTAGGTAAAATCGTTGAGTGGCAAAGCGTCCATATCGGGTTTGTCGGGCTTCCGCTTACGGTGGCAGGTGAGCGTTCGGTGACTGCGCCCGAACTCCTCCGCGTCCTGGACAGAGCAGGGCCTGTTGAGTGAAGCGTGAGAGAATCGGGGGCTGAAACCTGGAGTGTCTGCGGAAGAGGGGCGTCCAGAGTCTCGGGCAGAAAAACGGAGGCCAGCCCAGCCAGAATCGTCAGCGTCCCCATGATTAGCAACGGCAGGATGCGCACGTAATGTCCCTTAATCCCCTCTCTTTCTTTCTCTTCCCTTACATCAATCCTTCAATCATTTATCACCGAATATGAATGCACTAGTACATATGTATAAAGAATGAAACCTAATTGGCTCAACTAACTCTCTAATATGGAAGGGGTAGAAGATAAGACTTGGAAAGCGTAAAATACAAATGCAAAGAGTGAAAGGAGACCAATCCGACGAGGTAGGGTGCAAGGATGAGGCCGGAGCCAGCGACCATGCTGCTCATGCCCATTCCAATGGCTCTCACCACCGTAGGGTACAGCTCTCCAGCGAAGATGTACAAAATGGCAAAACTGGCCGCGATGCCAAATTTGCCCAAAAACGCCAAACCACTCAGCGTCCACGAATAATCTAAAAAAGTTTAGATGTCAAAGAAGGAGTAGGGGTGTGGAAAAAAGTGAGACGTTGAGGTATGAACATGGTGGAGATGCATGCAAGTCCACCGAGGAGCATGGAGAAAAAGAGAGGCCAACGACGACCTATCCTGTCCAGCAGTGGCCAAACTAGAAAGTACGCTGGCACCTCAATGCAATTTATTTCTTTTTTAGACTTTGGTGAAATACTGAAAAGAACTTCAACAGCGCCGTTGATGCAGAAGCTGACATAATCATCCACTGGTAGATTGCTCACGTTGTAGGTCAGCCCATTGTAAACTATGGCGTTGACCAGCCTAGAAACAAGCCAGAGTAAAATGTGAGGAGGGCTGTGAGATAGAGCAAGAAAAAGACCAGATAAAAGTGATGATGATGGTTTTCTTGCGGAGGTTTGGCGTTCTGAAGAGGTCCATCAACTGAGCCCGCTCATCCTCCATCGCCTCCTGAGACTCAATCTCGCACTGTTCGTACAACGCTTCCTTCAACCCCAGTTTTTTTTCCATCTCCTAATCCACGATCCATTGAGGGTAGGAAAGACTAACACACTGGCGTTTGATGACAGCTCTGTCGTAGGGGAACTTGTTGCACTTGGCGATGGTCACGATGGCCTTGGATGCCTCGTCCAGCTTTTTGGCAGCAACCAACCATCGTGGAGACTCCGGCAGAACCCTTCAGGCCCACTCTGCTCCAGCAAGGGCAAAGCGAGCAATGACCCAACCAGTAGTAGGAGAAAAGGAAGATGAATGGAGCGTTGCTGACGATGGTGATGATGCGCCATTCGCGAATGAGAGAGGCCACTATGCCCAACAGGCACATCGCGGAGCCGAAAAAAACACACACCACCATACCCGCGAAAATTCGCCCACTCGGCCCCATCAACTCCATTCCTAGCCAAGTAGCGGTTGGGCTCATGGAAGAAGAAGGAAGGGTGATGGGAGCAGGATTCAAGAGGACTAGCATCCCATCCCAAAATCCGCGAATGAATGAGAACATTTTTTGGCCTTGGTTGCCCTTGACGAGATGGAAGGAGCTGAGATAGACGAGAGACTGAAGAGGTACCGATGACGAATGGGATTTGGTAGAGAGCGGGGAAGGTGAGGCCGACGATGAAGCGAATGATAGTGAAGCTCCATACGTCCTCCACAAAAGCACAGGCCGTGCCGAAAATCACCTGCACCGTGAGGATGGAGAAGAAGCTCGCTCGACGTCCCCACCTACAATCCCCACCTTTTGCATAGATTCGTCTAAAATGGGCCTCTCTAACTTGTCGGCTATGTATCCGAATAGGATATTGCCGATGAAAGAGCCAATGTAGAAGATCATGGTGGAGAGCGAGGACCAATGAGCCCGTCCGCACACCAGGTCAAACTCAAAACCCCACACTGGTCTACGCAAGAGGGCGGGAAGGAGTAATCAGGGGGCCACATCGGTGACAATGGTGGCGATATAGGTGCTATCATCGTAGTCCCAAGCGGTGCAGGGCAAGCTGTGGTTGCTGCCCGGAGCGGCGAGCTTGCGGCACTGGCTGTAGCGAAGCTTCCCGTCCACCAGCTCTTGCGGCAGCCAATCCTCTTTCGTCTCATTCACACCCAGATGACACCAGTGATCCGGCATTGCCCCCACAAACACCTCAACTGCGTCACTCTATCCACATTCTGGCTGGAATAGGAATGGCTATGCCTGGTTGAAGGTGGTCCAGGCAGCGGGGAAAGCGGCCGGTAGACAGAGTAGGAAGTACATGAGTTTCTGGTAGCGGTGAAAGTCGCCCACCGTTTTCAGCACCTCATCGAAGTCCATGGCCATGGTGAGTGGAAAAGCTGAGGTGTCCTGTGGTGGAAAAGCCGGGGTGTCCTGTCCTCTGGCAGGAGCTAATGAGGCGGCGTTAGTGGGCACAAGAGTTGCACTGGGTGGCGGCGGGGAACTGGTTTGATGAGGCAGAGAAGAGAAGGAGGACTCAGGCTTCTTTAGCAGCGATGATCCGCCCACTTAAGCTTGCCGGCTCATAAGCGCCCCTTCAGAACCCCTTCCGACCTCTCCATCGCACCAGCCTACATTGCAACGCTGCTCAAACCTCTCCTTCCATTGCTCTCAATCCTACTCACTACTTCAGAAGCAAGGGTTGGCTAGGTTTCTGTGAAGCCTATCGCTTAGAGGCATGTATGAGTTTGCAGTGGATAATTGGAGAGTAGCAAGGAGTGGTTAGAGGTTGGAAGGGGTTGAATGTGGGGGGGTGGGGAGGGTGATGATGGGATAGAGTAGGTAGTGAGTGATGGCGGGGGATGGCTGACGACGAACTGGAAGTGTCAAAATCCATTCGGCATTAGGCGGAGCGGACCCGCGTGCGATAGGCGGAAGGCAGCTGCTACTCACACCTCTCTCATCACGCTTCACACACCTCAAACCCCTCCCCTCTCCTACCCAACACTCTCTCATTTCACTCAACTATTCCTCTTCCTCACCACCGCCTTCATCCTTCACTTTTTTTTCACTCTTGCAACAAATCACAAAGTTGAAAAGAGTTGCAGCAAAATTCAAGAAAAATGCATCAAATGTGGCACGCAAATTATGCATAATCAGTGACGTAATAAGGAAAGCAGTGATTGCCAAAGGCAGCAAAATATTACCACGTATTTTCAACAAACTGTAGCCTGCCAACAAGAAAACGGCTAAAACGCATTAAAACTAAAGCTCATCTTTCACATGTTCTTTTATCCTGGGCAAAACAATGCTTATTATTTGTTCCGCGTTCTGTGATCCAATATGCAGTGAGCCCGGAGGATCCTGGAATAAAATATTTTTGTATACTTTCCTAAACATTTCTAGTGAATCATTCCATAAATTTTTCTCTCGCAAGTTTTTTGAAGCGTGATGTAACTGAACCTGGGACTGTAGTGATGAATCGGCGCCCGCGTAGTAGCGAACAGTGGGATAGGCCTGAACGTTGGCCATTTGACAGACGCTGAGGTCCTGGTCGCAGTCCACAAAGCCCGCCTTCACCTTCCCCTCCAGACGCTTACCCACCAGCTCAATCATTCCCATTCCTCAGTTCAAAATCGATAGAGTGAGTGGGCGAAGGCGAACTTGGAATTCGGGCGCAAACACCTGGCAGGGTCCGCACCAGGCAGGAGCGGAGAAGAGGAGGAGCCAAGGGCGAGTGTCGCTGAGAACTTCTTGAAAGTACTCCTCGTCCACCGTCTCCACACTGGACGGGAGGAAGCCTGAGGCCCAGATGCGGATGCTCACGGCGTCTCGTTGGAAGCCCTGGTATTGCCTGCACATTTTGTCACCTTTTGCCAACTGCTCCCAGGCTTGCTGGGGCTATGGAACTGCATGGGCTGGCTGGGCTGGCGATGGTAGAGGCGGATGCTGGGATAGCTTTGCACCCGCTCGCTCATGCAGAACGACCCGTACACCGAGCAGTCCACGCTTCCAAAATGCACCTTCTCTTCCGACAGCATCTCAAATTTGTTTTCTTCTCGAAGCTCGGTGATGAATTTTTGGAGAAACAGGACCTTAGCAACTTTTCTCCATTCAGGGGCCAGCTGCTGGCAGGGGCCGCACCTGGAGGAGAAAATAAGTAAGACTTGCTAGTGGGAGCGAGAGGAGGAACCAGGGTGCAAAGAAATCCACGAGCCAGGTGACACCCTCTGCTCGCCCCTCCACCTTCTCTTTGAAACTCTCCGGCGTCAACTCCTCCACCGGTGGGTTTTGCACATCCTTCAACCAAGCTAAGGGCCTTGGAAAAAGGCGAAGGCTAAGGACTGGGAACCTGAATGAAGTCCAGAATTTCCTGGCTGGAGTGGAGGCCGATGAAAGGGTTCTGGGCGGATGCGTTGAAGAGGATGCTCGTGGGGTAGGACTGGACAGAGACGGAGAGGCAGAGTTCGTTCAGCAGGGTGCAGTCCACTGTGGCGAAGCCCACGCTACCATCCAGCTCGACCGAAGCTTTCCGCAGCTCCGGCAAGAGGCGCAGGCACGGAGGGCACCACTGCAACCAACATACATTTCAACTCCTCGTCCAACTTCCACAATTGCACCAACAGGGGCAAAGAAGTCGATCATGTAGGGCTGAGTGGGGTCAGAGGTGATGGCAGCGAATTCATCGCTGTCCAGGACTGTGCGCACGGGGCTCTTGGAGCTCTCCCTCGCGAAGGCTGCCACTGCGTCCAGGTCATCCCCGCCTTCAGTAGATGAGTGGTTTTGAAACGGCAGCTGAGGTTGAAGGGCAAGGCTAGCCATGGAAGATTTCGTGCCCTCCGCTGGCCTTGAAGACAGCGAAGCAGGGCGGCTTTACGATTTGGTATTTGGCGCAGAACTCGAGCCATTTAGAGCAATCTATTCTGGCTACCTGGAATGCAGGGCTTATGGTGTAGACGTCATGACTGAATGGGTAGGCGACCGGTATTTCGGGAATCATAGCTGGCAACTTGCGAAGAGCGGCGTTGTCCTTGTCCTCCTCTTGCGCCACGAAATGGAGCAGGACTGTTTCCTTTTCTTCACCATCCTAGTATTGTTTTTAATAAGCGGCATTGAAATGAATTGAAGATGGGAGCTACCAAAATGTCTTCCGGGCTTACTTCCTCCAGATCGGGAAGGAGGCGAAGGACCTGGGGCCCTATGTCTTGGGGATCTGCTGATCCTATCACCTGAATCGCCTTCCATAGCTTGGATGCAGATGGAGTGGAGTGGGGAAAGACCATGGCATTGTCCTTGTTGAGCTGAGCCATTGGGAAGTAGTAGAGATTGGCACCGAGAGTGGGAAGAATACTTTCACAGAGCTCCTCTTCCTGGCTGCAGTCCACGTTGCCCACGTTTGATAGGCCATTCAGCATCACCGCCAGTTTCTGCAAGAAAACTAACTCTTCTACAAATGGGAAAGAATTTCTGAGTGAACCTTCATGGAAAGTGGGCTGAGTGGAGTGTGATGCGGATCATCGATGAACTGAAGAAGCCAGGGGAGGTCTTTGTAGGGCTCCCACTGTTCGCTCAGGGCCTTCACGTTGCCCGCACGTACTTGGTGTAAGGTGGAAGGAGTCCGCTCCATCACGAACTCCACCAACGCCTCCCTTTCCCGGGGCCCCGGATACATCACTCTCTGCAAGGCTCTTCAATAACCTCTTCCTCACTCTCATAAGTGTTACCTCACTCTCATACTCTTATTAAAAAGCAGAAGCTCTTAAGCATTACCGCGAGCCTTTATTGTTCAGACAAAGCTTTTCTTTTCCTCAATTCTGATCAATGGCCTGCGTCGTCTAGCTTATAACGATTGACTAAAGTGAAAGGGCAAAAGATTGAACCTCGGGATAGTAGACGAGGGCAGGGTAGCCTTGGATGCCCTGCTCCTGACACAGCTGTGGGTCCTCAGCGCAGTTAACTGCTCCTATTCGAACGATCCCGTCCAGCTCTATCCCCACCTTTCTCCACTCAAACCCCAAATCACTGTCTTCTCAATCAACTCTAAATGGACTTGTCAACCGTTGGCGCCAGCTGATGACAGTGGCCGCAGTGTGTGGAGTAGAAGTTGACGAACCACACGTTCCCAGAGTCAATCACGCTGCTCACGAAATCCGCTCGCGTCAACGTCGCTATCTCCGTATCCTCATCGTATATGCCTCAATTTGCAGTCTGTCAAAGCAAATTAGAAGAAGAGAGTTTAGCGGTACCAAAAGTTTGGAAGAACTGCCATGAGGGTCCAGGATGCTGCTGGAAATCGTCTTTGAGGGCGGCCTCGCCGAACTGGTCGTACTTCTTCCGCAGCTCCTCGTCCTTCAGCACCTCATAGGCCCGGTTGATCTTCACGAAGCGCTCATGCGCCCCCTCCTCCTTGTTCTTGTCCGGGTGAAAGTGCATGGCGAGCTTCTTGTAGGCACGACGGATGGCCCGAGCATCTGCCCCCTTCTCCAGACCCAGCACCTCGTACAGACTCTCCTCCGCCCCCAGCACCAACAGCACTGCCGCCAGCAGGCCGAGACAGAGGCGCATGCTAGCGAGGCAGTGTGAATGTGTAGGCTGTGAGGCGGAGGGAGGAAGTGTCCACGTCAGGGGCCGCAAGTGTGCCCTGGAGGGTGAGGGAGGAAGCGCAGGGTGCCCTGAGTCAACAGCGGCCAGACAGCCCCTGGCCCCTTTTCACAACCACTCCCACCCTCCCGCACTCCCCTTCTTCATTCAGGGCCTCCTCCGCAGCCCACTGCCTGCAAGCAATTGCGCATATTCTCCAGAGTTCTTCGTTTCAGCCATTTTATGATTATTTTAAGTTGATGCTGTGAAGCAGGCGAGTTTAGGTCAGTATTTGAAGGCTAAGAGAGGGGCTGGTGCCAGGCTTAGAGAAGGGATGGAGGGAGAACGAGAGGACTATTGCGTGACCAGATTAATTGAATCATGCTCACCTTCAACCTCATTTCCAGAATGTTCTTTAATAATGGTTATCCCTAACTCAAAGGTTGCTCAGTGATTAGTTCACCATATTAGCGTTTACTCTTCCTTCTAGCTGACCTACGTATTTCCTTGCTGGTTGTTGCCAAAATATGTTTTGATTGAGCCTTATGCGTTATTGAGGTTAGGCTGCACGATGGTGAGACTGTGTTTGGTCATTGGTCGTTAACATGGAAAATATGGAGAAATTATGACTACACTGGAAAGAAAAACAAGTTTTTCTCTGAGGACGCAGTATTACTGACGATCACTTATTTGGCTTTTTTGCAAAATTATGAAGTTTCAGCATAGAATTGAAAAATGGCCAAAATGGCTGGGGAGAATGGGAATTGTAACGGCAACCTGGCGCTGGTAATCAAGGCGGCCAATTTTGCTGCCATAAAGCATCGGCAGCAGCGTCGCAAAGATCCATCCGCCACTCCTTACATCAACCATCCCATCGGCTAGACTCTCTTCCTACTTCACATCATTACTGATTCAATCAATTGGTCACATCCATCTATCCAGGCG
This sequence comes from Ptycholaimellus sp. GST1_10, assembly GCA_030248095.1. Taxonomy (NCBI): domain Eukaryota; kingdom Metazoa; phylum Nematoda; class Chromadorea; order Chromadorida; family Chromadoridae; genus Ptycholaimellus; species Ptycholaimellus sp. GST1_10. The sequence continues at coordinate 57,529 of JASANA010007316.1, forward strand.
TGGCGCACATTCTGATGGATGAAGGCGATGTGGACGATCCCATCGTTGGTCCTTCTGCTACATTCCTTCCTTCGCTCATCTCTACCAGCTTGACAGACTCTGGTAGCTGCTCTCCTGCACGACACCGTGGAGGACACCGACACCACTGTCAGCCCATCTCAATCCCTTCTCACAATAGGCTTGCAAATGCCGTCAATGCAGTTGGACGAGATCGAGGCGAGCTTTGGGGCCGAGGTTAAAAGTGTGGTGGCCGAGGTCACAGACGACAAGACCAAGTCCAAGGCGGAACGGAAAGAGGCTTTCTTTCTCCTGCTCTGCCTTTTCATAGCAGAAAGAAGAGGGCTAGGATTGAGGCGCAAGTTCGAACGGCGCCGGAGAAATCGCAGCGGGCAAAGCTGGTGAAGCTGGCCGACAAGCTCTACAACCTCCGCGATTTGGAACGGGCCACTCCGCTAGGCTGGACCGATGAACGAGTGAAGGAGTACTTCGAGTGGGCCCATCGGGTTTCTTCATTCGATCGCTCCTTTTGTCATTTACCTGGTTATTTCTGATGAACAATAAAGTCGGTTGATGTTTCTTGGATTGCGAATGTTGTAGGAAGTAAGAATGCAAGATGTATAGGTGGTGCGCGGTCTGAACGGTACGAATGAGAAGCTTGAGAGCAAGCTGAAGGAACTTTTCCAGCGCCGTGACATTGTCTAATGGGCTTCCTTCACGTTTTCTTCAGCTTTCTTCTTCTGAACGTGCGTTTTGAAACTCTTGATGTCGCAGCTGTCATCATGTTTGTTTTGATTATCAGCATCTTACTTGCACTGGTTTTTCACTGCTAAGTGCATGATGTTTGTTGTCCAAACTATACAATAATTCAATATCTACAAAGAAAAGCATAAACTGCCATCCCAGAGGAGCACTGACAACCCGAACTATGCTGGACTTTGTAAGTTCAACCACAGATGATAAGGACAGTTATTCAGTATTTAACGGAAGGTAAATTTTGGCGTACACCACCGGAGCTGTAGAAGGTCATCTGGACCTTCTTGGCGTGTCCCGTTCGCTCGTCGAAGGACTGACACTCCTAGAATAGCTTCCAGCTTAGAGTACTAGGCTGTAGTAGGAGTGGTGTTGGGTGTGACTTGAAAGGCGGGTATGTAGACGTGAAGGGAAACGGCGGCCTCGGAGTGGCTGGGATTCTCAATGCGATGGAGGCCGAGGGAGTCGCTCATGTAGCACACGGCGTTGGTCTTGTGCACCGCCTCGCTCTTAGCCTTCATCGGCGCCTCCTCCGAGCCTTCCTCTGGCCACTCGTACTGCGTCTCCATCAGAGCACCGTCCAACACCTAGGCCCATCTTGCAATATGCAGCAGAGTGGATGAGCGTAGTTAGGTGAACCTTGACGAAGCAGTGAGCATTGGAGTGGTCGTGGATGGAGCTGCCCATGCCCTCGCCCCAGCAGAGGATCATCACATTGTACTTCCCGTTCCCCGCGTCCACCAGATTCCGTGTGTACCTGCAGTTGTTTCCTTGTACGCGTGTAGAGGGGTAAATATGAGTAGATGAGGACCTGTAGGGATCGAAGATGGCGTAATTGCGCCAGTGGGTAGGGTCGGAGTGGTAGGCATTGAGCAAAGCCTCTACCCGATCCACATCCACTCGCTCCTCACCGAAGACCACTCGCAACTCCGCTAGCACCTCTTCCAGCTCCAACCCAGAGCCGTAACTCCGCCGCTTCCCGCACCAGCCTCGCTCCTCACACAAGGCACTTTTCACCGGCATCCTCTCACTGGACTCGCTTTTCCTCCTGCTTGCTATCTAAACCAATTGAATTCTAGCTTGGTATCGGATGGGAAGAAGTTTAGATGGGTCCAAAACGGAAGGAGTTGAGCGGTGCTTGGTATCTGAACTGAGGAAGGTAGGATTAGGGAGAGTGAGCAGTGCATAGTGAGTGCAAGGCCCCACTGGTGGTGGTCGGGTGTGCAGAGAAAGAGGTGAAGGGCACTGCGAGAAGAGAAAGAGAGGAGAAGGGAAGTGGGGTGTAGATTGCTGAGCGCGGTTGTTTTTGCAATGCACCTCTTCTAGGCTGGAGGAGGAGGGTGGGGGGTGGAAGGGGATGTGACGGCGGAGACGCGGTGGTGACAGCAGCAGAAAACAGGTCTCTGTTGGTGAGGAGAACACGTGCTGGCTGCCAGCTGCCATACCGTTCTAGGCAAGCTGTGTCTACGCCTAAAGCGAGAGCTAGGTGATGGGAAAGACCTGAAGTCTGCAGCCTGGTGGAATGCAAATGCGCCTGGGTCAATGGGGGCAGGGAAGGGGGCGGGGGTGCGTTTTATCTCTTGCCCTCTTGCAGTGTACATAAATCAGACGCTGGCCTTTGCGCCTGAAAATGGTCAGGTGACCTAACGGCGTAAACAGCCTTGTGGCAAACATCTTCCGCCTTACTCCTCTGCATGATTTGTTATGACTGATAAGCATATTTGAACTACGTTTGAGGCTAATGCTGCGAAACCTACTGTTTATCTGCAACATCAAGCGTTTAGTTTACCATCCATCGGGCTAACTGAACTTAAACTATTTACGGCTGATGTCTGGAGCCCCCCCCCCAAAGGTTTCACCCCCCCCCCCAAAGTTTCACCCCCCCCCCCCCCATGACTTTCACCCCCCCCCCCCATGAGTTTCACCCCCCCCCCCCAAAGGGTACTATATTGAAAAAATTTTTAATAGCTTAAAATACTCTTCTATACATATCTCGAAATTTAAACTCACGGAATTTTCATGTAGATGATTAAATACCTACTTTTTTGAAACATAGTTAGTCTATACCGAGTTCGTCATGCTACTAGTTAGTCTATACCGCAATATAGGGCGTAGCCACCTGACTTTTTTAAAGGCTCGCGAGGGACATAGTTAGTCCTTAAGCATAGTAAGTCCTTACCGAGTTCATTAATGTTTCAAACTGCTCAACTCGGTAAGGACTTACTATGCTTAAGAACTAACTATGTCCCTCGCGAGCCTTTAAAAAAGTCAGGTGGCTACGCCCTATATTGCGGTATAGACTAACTAGTAGCATGACGAACTCGGTAGAGACTAACTAGGTATAGACTCAGTAAAAAAGTAGGTATTTAGTTGTTTAGAAAAAAATTCCTTGAGTTTAAATTTCGAGATATGTAAAGAGAAGCATTTTAAGCTAATAAAAATTTTTCTATATATACCCTTTGGGGGGGTGAAACCTTTGGGGGGGGGGGTGAAACTCTTGGGGAAGGGGTGAAAGTCATGGGGGGGGTGAAACCTTTGGGGGGGGGGCTCCAGACATCAGCCCTATTTACAGTTACCGAACACAGCGTCGTACATGTCTTCCGAAAATGCAATTTTCAAAACGAATGCCATTTTCCCAGATTTATAGGAACTGATTTAGACAGAATAGAACAAAACATTTTATAGGAAAACTAGCACTCTTGACAGCATTTGGAGAACCTTTTTGTTGCCGGAATTATACCCTTTGGTACGATCCACCATAATTCGTAAAAATAGGCTAGAATTTTTCATTCATTTATTTGGTGATTTGGTGATAAACGTGCAGTCGAGATTAAAAATCGGCCGCGCGTACTGGCGATAGCAGATATTACCTTGTTCAAATGAAACGGAGCATTTTTGTTTGTTTTTCCACAAGCAGACACACAGCAGCAAATTGCGCACACAATGCTCATGAAAGATAGTCATCTCAGCTAATCATGCAATAGTCTCATTTCCCCACAATTTACCAGTCGTCGAAATCAGCTGCACTGTCACTTGTGATGCAATACCTGCAGCGTCAGAGGGTGGACAGTTTCAACAGCTACTTTCCCAGTTCCCTTCCCCTTTCATCCGTTTCCTCTTGCTCAACTCAGGGCAATGTACAGATGAGAGCTACTATGGCGGGAAGTGGCCGGAGGGGGGCTTTGTCGGCGGTGTGCAGCCAGGAGGTGAAGAAGCGGCAGCCAATCCCCACCAGCCTCCGCCAGTTGAGCCAAGGACACTGGGCCGGGCTCCTGCTGATGCTGCCCCGGATGGAATAGCTGAACTTGGCGGAACTTGTCCAGCCCTGCCCATCAACCCCATCAACTTCTCCGCCGCGGACTCCATCCTGGACAAATCCGACTGGCCTCCTCTACCACCTAGCGGGCTAGGTGTTTCGAAGAGCAGCGGGCGCGAGCCTCTAGAAGCAATGCGGGCCAAGGTGATGTTGGCAGTGGGTGGGCGGGAGTCGGTAATGGAGCAGAGCTTATCCGCCTCCGCCTCAAAACCTCGTCTCCTCCAGCAGCCCGGAGCCCAGACCAAGCTTCACCAGCCCAAACCCCAGCACTCCGCCAAGATCCCCTTGCGACTGCACAAAGACGTTCTTTTCACCACTCATTCTCTTCCTCGCATATTGTCGCCATCTGCCTTTTCCAGTTCACCACAGCACTGAAAGAGAAACTGGAACACTACCGAAATCTAGGCTACAGATCTGTCCGGTTTATTGATTCCGGGCCTCTTTTGTGGAGAGCGGAAGATTTTTAACTGATGGGTGCAGGTGTGGAGACTGCTCTGGCTGCGTAGTTGCGCTGGGTAGTGGCGCAGGGGTTGAGAAGCTGTTGAACCATTTTCAACGCCACGCCCAGCAAGCCAACCGATTCAGGTTTCTCTTCCCATCCTAAATGTGCTATCCGTGAGCTGCTAATGTGCTGGAGCTTGGTGTGCGGGAGCTGCAAGGCGAGCGTGAAGGCGGAGGCGGGGCCGAAGACGCTCGGCTTTCACGCCGCCGACTGCAAGGACCCATCCAAGGTCTTCGACCAGCGTCTCGTCCGCCTCAACCGACTGCAGCCCATCCGATCTGAGCACCTCCCGTACCCCTCTCCGCTGCCTCCTGCTTTATTACCTCTTTATTCATCAATCTTCAGAGTCATGCCAACTGTGAGCGGGCCGGAGAAAGGCAAGGCAAAGTCGCGGATCGCCATCCTCCACATCTTCAAGAGCGCCGGAGCCAGTAGTGGGAGCCAGCAGCGTCCCGTGGCTTTGGTGAAACCGTTGCCCAAGCAAATCGCCAAAATCATTCCACCCTCCTTCCATCCATCGCCCATTCCCTCCGCCTCCAGCAGCGCCGTTGCCCCTTCACTCATTATCCTTCACTCCCCATCATTTCATTTATTTTTATCCTTGTAATAAGAAGGCGCAGAAAGAAATGGAAGCTCAAGCTCACCTGGGCGTGGCCAACTTCCAGCGCATAGCCGAACAATTCCTCAACGCCAACACCCGTTTTCGCGAGGATTTCATTCTCCACACGTTTATATCCTTTCTCGCCTTAACTTAGGAAGCAAGGGGCGTATCTTTTCAGATTGAAGCCAGAGAAGACGGAAAAAGGCTGGCAATTTCCCTGCCTTGCGCCCGGCTGCAAGATGTTTACGACTAAAGCGGTTGCCTCTTCAACTTGGTCAGACTTCAGAAAAACCATCTCCTCTTTCAGAGTAACTGGAAAGTGATGGTGAAGAAACTGAAGGAGCACTTCCAGGTCGGCCTCCGTGACCTGGGCTCATAGATTTGCAGTGATAGCTATTCTGTTCTTTGTGCACATCATTCTATCATCCACTAGAAGGCGTTCCAAATACTTTGACAAAATCCCTCCTATCAATCAAAGCAGCAGAACTGAGAGCAAAGGTGTAGTAAAGAAAAGGCGACTGCAAAATAAATCAGAATAGTTGAAGAGGCGTCATTGGCTGTGCTTGAAACGGCCTCAGCTGAGCTTGTCATTTGAGAACTCGTTTTCTCCCGGCGAATTCTCAATGAATTTGACAAACTTTTTTTCCTCAAAGGTAATATCCGGGGTCATGATTCTAACAGGGCAGAAGTGGTGCCGGAGCAGTAGAAACAATACAAATTTAACTAGAAAACTTTTCTCTGAAAACGTTCGTTCTCTGTAGCATCTGAACTGTCGAGATTTGAATAGAAGACATGAGTTTTCTGTTGACAAATAATATATGCCGATTTCAATTCTGTGCTTACTTTTGAAATTGGTGAAGAAACCACAGACTTACCCGTTTGAGTGACAAACTTTCATGCACTCAACTATCAAGTTCAATCAGTTTGTGGCACCAGCAGCTGAACTGCTGATAATTGAACTAAAGACTAGTTTTTTGTTCACAATTTATATAAAGCGATTCTAAATCTGCCTATTTTTGGAATTGGTAGCAAAACCACTGACTTTTCTTTTTGAGTGGCAAACTTTCAGAAACAATGGAAATGAACTTCGCGGTCATCATTGCGCATTGCGCCATTATGCTTTTTTGAAACCAAAAGAGGCTTTTTGTTTTATGCACACTCTGTAGCCACAATACCAACGCTTATAAAAGGGGAAATTAAGGGGAAATAAAAAAAAGGTGAAATAACAAGGTATTCTCGGCTGTTGCCAAGATGCGCGGCCTTTGTTCCAGATAATAAGCTAAGCAATTCCTTTTAACTGCTTTAAGATACTGCCGCAGCAAACGTATCTGCCAAATCTAAGCTGAGTTTATTAAAAACCATTACTTTATGGATGTTCGAATTTTTGAAACATCAAGATTTTAGGTTTTTGACTATAAATCAAGAAATAATAAATGTGTCGAAAAATTCTATTATCAACTTCAATATATCACCATTAGAGACGTACATGCCAAAATTCAACTGATTTCATTGAAAAATCATCGATTTAGGGATGTTCAAATTTTTGAAACATCAAGAATTTAGGTTTTTGGCCATAAACTGAGAAATAACAAATCTTACCGAAATTCCTTTTGCCAGCTCCAATATAGCACCTTGACGGACGTGCCTGCCAAAAATCAGCCAATTTCGTAGAAAAACCAGTGATTTATGAATTTTCGTACTTTGAAACATCAAAATATTGAGTTTTGGGCAAAAATCGAAAAAATACGTCAAGCCCAAAATATGACCTGGAGATATCACCCAGGCGGACTTTCATGCAAAAAATCAGCCAATTTCATTGAAAAACCAGTGATTTATGAATTTTCGTACTTTGAAACATCAAAAAATTGAGTTTTGGGCGAAAATCGAAAAATTACGTCAAGCGCAAAAAATGGCCTGGAGATACCACCCAGGCGGACCTTCATGCAAAAAATCAGCCAATTTGGTTGAAAAACCGCGGAGGCCGGGCCCCGGAATGACATATATATATATATACTAGTAATATGGGTCAGTGGCCGCGCTTCGCGCGGCCACACTTTTCAATCCTTCATGGCATATGAAATCATCAATTTTAAGTTATTTATTGACAACATAAAATATGCAATCCAATAACTGATGTATATTCAAAACAATCACAATGAATTATTGCTGAAACAGAATTGAATTCTACATCAAAGCAGAGATCAGCATATAAAGCTCATACAGTTTTGAAAACTCCGCTGATCAAAAGCCAAACACTCAAAAGATCAAGGACTATAAGAATCATGCCGCACACAGGCAGAATGACCTACAACTTGACTTGTGCATATCCCTACTAATTAATACCCAGCAACATCAGCTCACTGAGTAGGGCCAAAATCGCGAAAATTGACTTCACTCAAAGAGATTTTTTAATACAATAATTTCAAAAAGTTGAAAAAGTAAAAAGACTGTCATAAAGAGAATTGTTTTGCCTTGAATTTAAAAAAAAGTCCGACAGAAAAAGTTTAAAACTCAATGAGTTACAAAGGCGTAAAGTCAAAAAAGGGGCAAAAATGACAAAATTTGACACGTTTTCAATCATAATTTGCTTTTAAGGAAAAATGGCGAGGACCGTAAAGCATATTTTGCCAAACTTTCCGAGATCTATCCAAAATGCTATCATATGCCTGGGTACACTTAGAAACCATCCCACCCGAGGTACCCTCCAAAAATGGCATCACCCGTATTATATAAGATACTAGTAATATGGGTCAGTGGCCGCGCTTCGCGCGGCCACACTTTTCAATCCTTCATGGCATATGAAATCATCAATTTTAAGTTATTTATTGACAACATAAAATATGCAATCCAATAACTGATGTATATTCAAAACAATCACAATGAATTATTGCTGAAACAGAATTGAATTCTACATCAAAGCAGAGATCAGCATATAAAGCTCATACAGTTTTGAAAACTCCGCTGATCAAAAGCCAAACACTCAAAAGATCAAGGACTATATGTGCCATTCTTGCACTGCTTTAGCAGCTTAAACATTGACAATCTCTTCTCCATTTTCCACAGATGGTATAGGAAAGGAGGAGTTTAGAGAGAGAGAAGAAGAGAAGGGTTGGTGGGAGGTCAGGAGTGGGGACAAAGGAAACAGGTCTGAGAGCAGGTGCAACGATCTGCCCACATCGGGCGGCCAGGGGGGTGTACAACCAGCCTGGCAATGGCTGCAATTCTTCACAGCCTCCCGCGGGCCAGAATGCGGGAGCATTCAATGAGATTGGTTGGGGGAATCACTGTTTTGATTGGAGGGGACATGAGAGGTTGAGGAAGATGATGGTTTGGGTTAACTGACAACAGCATAGGAAGGATAGTATCTGGGCTGGAGGAGGTGCAGGCTGCAGAGGTGGGCGACGATGAAGACATCCATCCTCTCCAGCTCGCTCAGCAGGCAGGGCTTCTGGAGCAGCAGCAGCTGAGGGCGAAGTGGCAGATGACGCAGGGCAGGAGGGGCTCGTCAGGGCCAGCGTTGGAGGAGGGGAGAGGCAGGGGAAGTTGAAGAAGGGGGAGGAGGATGAAGATGAAGGGTCGGGTGAGGAGGAAGTTGGTGGAGGACTTAGAAGGTAGTGAGTGGGGAGGTTGAGGTGGAAGATGGGGTGGTGAGGGAGTTGAGGGTGAGGTGGAGGCAGTTGAAGGGGCGCGGAGGGCAGAGGGAGATGGAGAGCTGGAGGAGGAGAGGTTTCTTGGTTACAAGTGAATGAATGAGGACTAGTGGGCTGGGGCAGGGGTGTTTGTGTAATCAAGATGGCGGGGATTAGATCTAGCCTAGCAGGGGATAATAAACTGATTTTAACTATTGTGTAATCTGATAGGATCAAGGGTAGGGGGTCTCCACCAAGCAGCGAATTTTGAAATTTGGAATTTGAATATGAATTTTGAATTTTGTAGTAAAACTATTGATTTAGCAGACAGTTATTGTTTTAAGAATTTGGATTTAAATAGGTTGAAAGTGTTTGCTTCAGTTTGAAAAGGTTGTTTCGAAACTGAGAAACATCAATGGATTTCGTTTTAAGTTTTCAGTAAAATATAAGTTGGTTTTTGTTTCTAATGGAAATATTATTCTAATCTTCGGATTGAGGTTTTAGATTTTCATTTAATTCTATTTTTATGGCTGCTGAAGATTGGATAGGGGGAAGGGAGGGATTGAAAGGGGGTATGAGTTAGGGGTTGGAGGAGAAGGAGTCCAGGTCCGTCTCTGTCGAGCTGAGGCTGGCCAGGCCTTTGAGGCGCGGGTGGCTGGTGAAGGCATTCACAAGAACCCTCAGCAGTCCCACCAGCTCGTGTCGCACCGCCTCGGATTCGGAGCGCAGTCCAGCCTTGAGCAGAGGCAGAAGCTGACGGGTGATGAAGACATCGGCCTCTGCGGATGGCTGATTGGCCAGCCAGTGGACGAGGCCTTGGAGCACTCGCAAGGTCTGGTTCTGTCTGGTGCTACTGAGAGCGGCCGTCTTCTTGCTGGGCTACAGGAATTGGAACAGGAGCAGGGACAGAGCCTCTGACTGACTCCCGTCCTCTGCGAATGGCGCCAGCCAACTCAGCAGATCCTGCTCCCCTTCCCCGGCCGCTCTGAGCCCTATGGAGGACTGGAAACGGTGCTGGAACTAGGCCAGCAGCTGGGCCGTGTGGGGCAGGAGCAGGCGAAGTCAAAGCGGAAGCTCTGGTCTGGGCAGACTGTGGAGGTCGGGAAGTGGCGGCAGCTGGGAGCCCTCCGTAGGCGAGGACTGGAAAGGCGCCAAACTGGCCAGATCCTTGGATGCGCTGAGCTGGTTGCTGAGATGTCCGGTGAGGAGGAGGAGGCAGAGGAGACGAAGAAGAATGGGCAGGTGGCCAAGGGCGGTGGCGAGATGGAGCGGCAGCGTCCGAAGACATCACGCGGGAGCACACGGCGCACTCGTGGCGGGGAGGCAAATAGATTCCGCCGAGGCCGCCTTTCGGACTCTCCAGCAGTTTCTCTTTACCACCCACCTCACAGCTCAGTCTCTCATAGTCCTCCAGCACCGCTGCTACCGTCTCTTCCGATGCGGACAGCACAGCGGCATGGAGGAGGCTGATGGGGGCTGGGGAGGTTTGCAAACGGGCCAATCGTTGCTCCAGGGGCTGAAGACGCGGCAGGAGCTGGGCCAGTCCTCGGTAGGTGGCCCAGTGCGAGGGAAGGAAGCCGTCCAAGTCTGGTCCAATCCTCTGTCTCCAAGAAGGCTCATCGTCCAGGGCTTCGAGGATGGCGACGGCGGCGTGGCTGTGGCTGGCGATGGTGGCCAAGTGTCCGTCTTGCTCACCAGCAATCGTAGGCAGTCCACGTCGCCTTCATTCCAAGCTCTGGGATTTCTCCGCCAGGCAAACGGAGGCTTGGTGGAGCAGGTGGGATTTGGCGGTGGGAAGGGTGTCCGTGTCCGAAGCTGAGGCTGCTGGTGGTGAAGGAGACGAGGAGTTGGCGGAGAGGTTGGTGAGGCTGAGCAGGGGAAGGCGGCCAGGTCGCCGGGATGGAGGGCGGTGAGGGCGATGTTGGGGCAAAGTTTATTGCACCAGAGAGGGCTGGAGAGGCCAAGGGAGGTAGACCAGCAACGCTATTCCCCAGCAGCCTGAGCTGTCATTCTGCTCGTTTTTGTGCAGCTGAAGGCCACCCGCCATGGGAGGCAGGACAGTCAGAGCTCCAGAGGCGATCCTTTGGCTGACATCCAGCTCTAGCCGAGGCTCGTAATGAAAACTGGCTGCTTTTGATGTTCGCTCCTTTTAGCCTCCATGCGTTTGAAGGCATCCTTCAGCCTCAGCAGGCTGATCTCTGCGTCCACTCCGCTGTTGGCTCCATCGGCGACGAGGAACGGGGGCCGGGGCAATGATGCAATGTGGGGCCAGGATGCTCTGGCTCCGCGTTCCCATCTCCCAGCAGCACAATGCCAGCAGGTTCCCACACAGCGTCGCCGTCCCCGGGCCGCAAGAGGCCAGTTTTCCAATCACCTTCCCTCTCTCAGAGTTGAGAAGAGGATGGCGAAGGGATGGATTGAAGGAGGTTGAGGAAAGCCAGGCCTCTGGGGGCGATGGCGAGGGCGGCAGTGTCGGCGCAGTCCCGCAGTCAGCCTTGGCCTGGCAGAGGGCGTAAAAGTGGCAGTTGAGGGGGGTAGGAGCGTAGGGAGGCTTTGCAGCAGTAGTGGACGCGGGCCTTGCAGTTAGAGGGTTCGGCATGGAGTTGAAGTGACTGCCAGAGGCGGGGGGGGGGGGCAGAGCTTGAGCTGCGGCTGCTCATCTTCCTGCTGAAGTAGCTGACGGCTGAAGCATCCGTTGCTTCGTTGCCAGGCAAGAAGATAATGGTGGCGGTAGAGATGATGCTGTTCTTGCCCGTGAAGGCCAGGTCCAGAGACAGGCAGCCCCCAGCCAGAGGAGGAAAGGGAGAGTAAAGGGTTGATGCGTAGCTGGAGGACGTTAGCACTGTGGAGGGGAGATTGCAGTCGGCAGCTTTGAAGAGGGCGGAGATGCTGTGGGGGATCTTCCCGGTGTACTCCAGCTTGTTCCCCCATTGCATCCTGGGGCAGGCGATTGTAGGGGTACTTGCAGACGGCGAAGACAGAGGGGAAGGGAAAGGAGGAGGGACGGGCATAGGAGAAGGTGTTGGCCTGGAACAGGGTCCAGTGATGGCGGCCTGGTCGGTGACGAGGAGGCCACGGAGGGCGCCGTCACTCCAGCTTCTGATCTGGCAGTCCCCAGAGACTGATCTGGGAGGCCTGGAGGCCGGCAAACGCAGCCGACCGCGCTCTTCTCCCAGTCAGCTGTTTCTTGTTCATCAGCCAGTGCCGTTCAGGGCAAGGAGGGAGAGTGAGGTTGGAGAGCTGGTGGGCGCAAGAGGCGAGGGCGGCATCGCAGCCAGCGCAGAGGCCACGCAGCTCAGCCTGGAAGCCCTGGGGGGTACTGGCGGACTCCTCCGGCACTGGCTCCTCCTCTCTGGAGATGCCCAGGGAACCGGCCAGCAGATGCAGCTGACCGCGCTTTCTTCCCAGTTGGCTGTGGAGGATTTGGAGGAGCTCAATGGCGTCGGTGAGCTGGCCAGGGTTGTTGCTTTCACACTCACTCTTGATGGGAGGAGTAGATGATGAGGAAGGAATGGGGCGGAGATAGATTGAGGCTTCAGAAGTGGGCGGCGGAGATGATGGCTGTGCTGGCGCGGCTGTTCCCGGTGTTCCAGAGCTCCAGCTTGCTGCCCGAGTCCATGGACTTTGCGATGGGCTGGGGCAGGCGGCAGGAGGCCCTCGGCCTGAATGATGCCAGTGAAGCCGAAGGCTAGGGCAAAGAGTCTGAGCCAGGCCAGCAGGTTCCCACACACCATTCTCATTTTCCAGGAGCCGGAGGCTGGTTTTCCAATTGCCTTCCCTCTCTCCAAAGCTGATGATCCCAGCAGTGGGGGAGAAAATGGAGAGAGAGCAAATGGATCCAGAAGGCTGGAGGAGTGGAGTTCCTGGAAGATGTAGAGCAGGGCGGCAGGGAGCTCCTCTTCTTGCAGACTGGCCACGTCTCTTTCCAGCTGAGCAGCGGCGGATTTCAGGGACAGACAGCCCTCGCTCGTTCCAGCCTCCTGTGTCTCGCGCAGCATCCAGCTCAGCTCTTCCACCAGCCAAGTGTTGACAGAGCTCCATCCCATGGCTCCAGTTTGTTGGCTGAGTCCACATGGAGGCCTCGGAGTCGGTGCCAGTAGCTCCCCATTTGCTCTATGGCCAAATGCTGTCTGCAGCGAAGGTCAGGGCAGTCAGGGCTCTGAAGACTGCAGGGCGTGGGCATGGAGGAGGAGGGGAGGCGGTGAAGGTTTGAGGGGTTTGGAAGCGGTTGGAGTCCTAGGCAGAGTAGTCGGGGCAGAGGATGGCAGGCGCTAGGCAGTGTATTTCTCTTAGCCACACTCCGCGGTCGTAGTAGACTTGTCCATCCACCGTTTTTCATTGCAGTCCCAGTTCCATTCACATCCTCTTGGCAGCGCTCCACTTGTGTTCTTGGATTTTGCCACTGGAGTGGGTTGTGGGGCTGAAGGAGGGCAAGGAAGGAGGAGGATGGTGCCGGTGGGCAGTGGCGATGAGGGCGCACAGGCAGCTGAAGCTGGGGGCGAAGTTGTTGTTGAAGATGACGAAGCACTCCACGCCCTGCCCCGTCATTCTCGTGCACTGTTTCATGGCCAGTTAGAAGGTGGGTGCTGGCGCTGGAGCCAACGCAGTGCTCCCTCAGTCTCCCGTCTCGGTTCCTTACCAGCTTTCTTTGGTCCGGGTCCCCTAGAGCCGGGTGCTGGCAGGACTGGCTTTCTCGTTTTCTTCTCACTCTCCTCTTGCTCTCGAGAGAGGCAGGAGGAGAAGAGAGGAAGGGTGGCCTGGAAGGAGGTGTAGGTGTCGGCGGGTGTCCTTCTGGCCTACTCCAGCTCCATGTCCAGGTCTGCCTCCCACATTTCCATGGGCAGGAAGGGCAGTCCGTCTGGAAGCAGCAGAGCTGGTGGCCGAGGCGGGCTGTAGAGTGTGAAGGAGGAGGATAGGAGGAGGGTAGAGGGGCAAGAGAGGGGCAGTTGTTGCAGTAGCAGAAGAAATTGGTGTCCCCGCAGCTGGCGTTGATGAGGTTCTTGTACTCCGCGGTGATGGCGCTGCTCCAGTAGCAGTCCATGGACCAGCTGCTTATCCCAATCGATACACTCAGCCGCACACACACATTTTACTCTAGCAGTGCTGAGTAGAGCTGGGTGTGTATGGGGGTGAAGGAATGGAGGAGGAGTGAGGAAAGGGGGTGAATAGGTTGGCGTCCTGGGTGCCGGGGGGTAGGCGGAAGAGGCTCTGCATGATGGCGCGGGCACTGTTGCAGAGGCTGGGCATGCCGTGGTCCCAGCGGCAGAGGGCGTTCTCCAAGATGTCCTTCTTCATGCAGAGCTCCATGGCCTGTCTCAGCTCCGGATCCAGATTCTTCCATGTGAAGGCAGGAAGAGGAGGGGTGAGGAAAGGGAGTGAGGTGAGGGGGTGGTGGGATGAAGGAGGTTGAAGGTCCGGGCACTGTTGGGAAGGCTGAAGAGGTTCTGCACAATGGCACGGACGCAGAGGTGGGGCCACAGCCGGACATGCTGTGGTCCAGCTGGCAGATGGCGTTCTCTTTCATGCAGCGCTAGGGCCAGTGCAATGCTTCCCAGCTTCCAGTCGCCGTTTCTCTCACTTTCTTTTGCTTCTTTGAAGGAGCAGGAGGGAGGAGAGAGAGAAGGAGGCGGCTGTAGAAGTGGGGCAGGGCTGTCAGTAGTGAAGCTTCTGGGCGGCGTCCTTGATGAGGTGGAGGCCGGGCACGCTGTCTTCTTTCCGTTCAGTTGCACGTCCATGCTCGTGTACTCTTTCCAGGTTCCCTTTCCATCCCTCCTTACTGCTTTCCAACTTAGTTGTGAGTAGGAGGAGGGAAGGAGTGGATGGCTGTTATTGAAAGAGGTGTTTCACTGGTGGCTGGAGTCCTTGGCGGTGGGCAGAGCAAGCTGGTTGGCCCGGTAACTGGGCAGGGTACCAATGCTTTTGCCCAGGTCCGCGGATTTATGCTGAGTCCAGTGATAGGTGTTGGAACTTGATTGGTGCTTTTATCCCTCCCGGCTGAGCGGCAATGGTGGGCCGGGCAGCGAAGAGTCTTGGCGGCGTGAGGCTGGACGGCAATGGCGGGCCAGGCAGCGAAGAGTCCTGGCGGCGCAGGGCTGGACGGCGATGGCGGGCCGGGCAGCAAAGAGTCCTGGCGGCGCAGGGCTGGACGGTGCTGGCGGGCCGGGCGGCGACGATTCCTGGCGGCGCGAGGCTGGACGGCGATGGTGGGCCGGGCAGCGAAGATTCTTGGCGGCATGAGGCTGGACGGCAATGGCGGGCCAGGCAGCGAAGAGTCCTGGCGGCGCAGGGCTGGACGGCGATGGCAGGCCAGGCAGCGAAGAGTCCTGGCGGCGCAGGGCTGGATGGCGATGGCGGGCCGGGCAGCGAAGAGTCCTGGCGGCGCAGGGCTGGACGGCGATGGCGGGCCGGGCAGCGAAGAGTCCTGGCGGCGCAGGGCTGGACGGTGCTGGCGGGCCGGGCAGCGACGATTCCTGGCAGCGCGAGGCTGGACGGCGATGGTGGGCCGGGCAGCAAAGAGTCCTGGCGGCGCAGGGCTGGACGGCGATGGCAGGCCGGGCAGCGAAGAGTCCTGGCGGTGCAGGGCTGGACGGTGCTGGCGGGCCGGGCAGCGACGATTCCTGGCGGCGCGAGGCTGGACGGCGATGGTGGGCCGGGCAGCGAAGAGTCCTGGTGGCGCAGGGCTGGATGGCAATGGCGGGCTGGGCAGTGAAGAGTCCTGGCGGCGCAGGGCTGGACGGTGCTGGCGGGCCGGGCAGCGACGATTCCTGGTGGAGCAAGGCTGGACGGCGATGGTGGGCTGGGCAGCGAAGAGTCCTGGCGGCGCAGGGCTGGATGGCGATGGCGGGCCGGGCAGCGAAGAGTCCTGGCTGCGCGGGGCTGGACGGCGCTGGCGGGCCGGGCAGCGAGGATTCCTGGCAGTGCAGGGCTTGACGGCACTCTTCTTCTCCATGCCCCACACAATCCTCCAGCTGCCTATCCTTTTCCCATCCTCCTTCCTAGTTCTGTAAGGAGTAGAGTAGGAGGAGGGAAATAGGATGGATGGGAGGCTGATGGTTGAATGGGGGTGTTGGAGGTGTCGAAGCTGAAGGCATCGATGTTGAAGGGGATGGAGAGGTTGTCCGAGTCCATGTAGCCTGTCTGGATGCTGCCACTGTCATTCAGGTTCACGTCATCACTTCTGTCACTCAGCTATCTCTCCTCACTCCTTCCATTTTGGTTAGGAGTGGGGGAGGAGCAGAATGACTGTGAAGGGATGTTGAATGTGACGATGAGGTCCAAGAAGCAGCTTAGTTTGCTGGAGCTGATGGAGGGGCTGCAGCTGAGCAGAGTATGGACACTGTTGTTCAGGTCCACCCAGCTTCTTTCCAGCCACTCATTCCCCTTTCTTGCTTCCTTCAGCTTAGGCGAAGGGCTGGTAAGGGGAACAAAGGGCAGGGAGAGAATGAGGTAGCAGCAGTGGGCTGGGGGGTGCGATGCTGTGCGGTGGCTTTGTTGTTGGGGCCAGGAGATGCAATGCCAGGCAGCAGCGTCGTTGGGGCCAGGAGGCACAATGCCGGGTGGCAGCGTTGTCATCGGGGCCAGGAGGCACGATGCCAGGCGGCGGCGTTGTCGTCAGGGCCAGGAGGCGCAATGCCAGGCAGCAGCGTCGTCGGGGCCAGGAGGCATGATGCCGGGCAGCGGCGTAGTCGTCGGGGCCAGGAGGTGCAATGCCAGGTAGTGGCGTTGTCGTCGGGGCGAGGAGGCGCGATGCCAGGCAGCGGTGTCGTCGGGGCCAGGAGGCACGATGCCGGGCAGCGGCGTTGTCGTTGGGGCGAGGAGGCGCGATGCCAGGCAGCGGCGTTGTCGGGGCCAGGAGGCACGATGCCGGGCAGCGGCGTTGTCATCGGGGCAAGGAGGCGCGATGCCAGGCAGCGGTGTCGTCAAGGCCAGGAGGCACGATGCCGGGCAGTGGCGTTGTCGTCGGGGCGAGGAGGCGCGATGCCAGGCAGCAGCGTCGTCGGGGCCAGGAGGCACGATGCCGGGCAGCGGCGTTATCGTTAAGACCGGGAGATGCGATGCCAGGCAGCAGCATCGTCGGGGCCAGGAGGCACGATGCCGGGCAGCGGCGTTGTCGGGCCAGGAGGTTCCAGCACACTATCTATTCCTCATACCTGCCTTCCTTTGACTCAGTCATGAGTATAGAGGAAGAGGGAATGGGAAGAGGTAGAAGGATGATGGTTGGCTGGAGCTGTTGAGGGCATGGCTGGACTGGTAGGCAATGTCGCAGAGGATGGAGATGTTGTCTGGGTCCAGGTAGCCGATCAGGAAGAGGCAGAGTAGCTGACTGTGCCGGCTGCGGACACTGCTGTTCAGGTTCACCTCTTCTTCTCTCCATCCACTCATTCCCTTCCTTCCTCTTTCCATCTTGGTTAAGAGTAGAAAGGGGGGAGTGGAGGGCAGGAGAGAGAGAGGGATTGAAGGTAACTGGCAGCAGTTGAGTGTAGTTGCCCAGGTCACTGAATCCGTTGTCGAAGCAGATGCAGTCTTCTCAGGTGTCCATGAAGTCGGGCTAGAGGAAGAAGTTGGTCAGATTTGCGTAGTTCTTCCAGCTGTCCTCCCATCACTCCATGCTCCCCTTCATGCTCGGCAGATGGCAGGAAAGGAGGCAAAGGAGTGTAGATAGGAGCTGTGTGGCAATGGTAGTGGGACCAGAAGGCGCGGGGCCGGGCGGCGACAGCGGATGGCCAGAAGGTACAAGGCTGGGCGGCAATGGCAGGCTCGAATGGTCCCAGGCCAGGCAGCAGTGGATGGAAGTTGAGAGGATGGGAAGTGATGGAAGTGGGACCAGAAGGCACGAGGCCATGCGGCTACAGCGGTAGGCCTGAGGGCACAAGGCTGGGCAGCGAAGGCAGGCCGGAAGGTCAGCTGAATTCCCATCGTTCTTCTCTGGCTGGTGGTGCTGGAAGAGTGGTCCAGAGCACGTTGGCTGGCAGAAGGCCTACAGCAGCAGCTGTAGGAGGCCAGCGGTGGCGGCGACATAGTCCAGAGCGCGGCGGCAGGCTGGAGGCCCACAGCAGTAGCTGTAGGAGGCCAGCGGCGGCGGCAACGTAGTCCAGAGCGCGGCGGCGGGCTGGAGGCCCACAGCAGTAGCTGTAGGAGGCCAGCGGCGGCGGCGACGTAGTCCAGAGCGCAGCGGCGGGCTGGAGGCCCACAGCAGTAGCTGTAGGAGGCCAGCGGCGGCGGCGACGTAGTCCAGAGCGCGGCGGCGGGCTGGAGGCCCACAGCAGTAGCTGTAGGAGGCCAGCGGTGGCGGCGACGTAGTCCAGAGCGCGGCGGCAGGCTGGAGGCCCACAGCAGTAGCTGTAGGAGGCCAGCGGCAGCGGCGACGAAGTCCAGAGCACGGCGGCGGGCTGGAGGCCCACAGCAGTAGCTGTAGGAGGCCAGTGGCGGTGGCGACGAAGTGGCTGTAGTCGGCTGGGCTTGTCAGGCCTGTTGTCCCTTGACTGGAGAGGAGTAGAGGAAGGGTAGAAGAAGAAGAAGAAGAAATGATCGCTGTCGATCGATGGACGTCCTGGACGAGTCTGCCAGGTCCCGCAGCCAATGCATCAGTCAGTACTGACTACATTGCAGGAGAGGGCAGAGTTGCAGTGAAGTCCATTGCAGAGTTTGTGCCGTTGAAGTTTTCGGTGTTGAAGTGCACTGTTCTGCTGCAGTTTACGCTGGTGTAGCGCATTGTCCCGCTGTTCTGGAAGTCGGGACCCTTGGCTCCATGTAGCCATGAAGAGGCCATCGGTTGTGGCAGATGACATCCGCGATGTCCCTTGGGAGTAGTGTCCTGTTACACTGTACTGTGGCTCGACGGCCGGCAGAGGTGTCCTGTTATGGCTTGAGCAGGTTTCTACGCCTTGAGAGGGCCGGTAGAACATGGGCTGGACGGGCCCCTGCTGTGGGTGCTGTGGCCCCCGCTTTGGGCGCTATGGCCCCCACTTTGGGCGGTGTGGCCCCCGCTGTGGGAAATTGATTCCGCTCCGGTATCAGGCTGGTGGCTGATCCGGCTTGCGCGGCAGCTGGCGTGCCCGTGATGACTGTCACATAGGTCGTTCATCATTGCTGGGGGTTCCAGTAGTGGGTGCGTGGGTGTGGGATGGAGGGGGCAGATGCGTAGTGTTGAAGTTGGGGGTGACAGGAGGGGTGAGGTGTAGAGAGGGGGGGGAGGGGCACAGGCAGTGGCGATCATCGCATCAGTGCTTGCTCCAGAAACCGGAATGAAGGGGGGGGGGGGTAGAGGAGAGGGGGAGTGTGTGTGGTGTGTTGCAGCATTGCAGGCATCCTTGAGGAGGCCGGATGTGGAAGTCGCGTGATAGAGAGGCAGATGGCTCCACTGGTGTCCTTGAAGGGGGGTCCTCGTAGGTTGTCGTGAAGACAAAGAGCGCTCCAAAACTGGTCCTCGTTCTTGGTGACGAGGCTGTAGTTGATGTCGGTTCCTCGTGATTCCGGTAGCTGCTAGTACCTGGCTTCCTACTTCTGCTTTTTGCGCCAGCTCTGCTCAAACTGGTACGAAGATTCCGAAGTTAAGCCCGTCGACTTAGAGCTCCGGCGTATCCCGCTGTCCTTCCCTAATGCCGTCGCAACGTAGAGAGTGGTGAAGAAACTGGCCAGTACAGTTTCCCAGGGGATGTCCGCGGATGGAGGCAGGACTCCAGGAAACGCAGGGTTTTTCATGGGAGGGAGCTGGTCACGGCCAGTCCCTGGCTCCTCTCCAAGTAGAGGCGGCTTGCGGGTGTCCACGGAGGGCTCACCCGGGAAGGAGTGCGGCAGGTAGCCACTCATTTCTAGGGTGCAGGGCCCTGAAAGTCCGTCTCTCCCAGCTCTAATGCAGTTAGATGCATTCCAGAGCTGAGGACTGACAGAGCAGAGTTCTCTCTTTACACCCGCAGGTTGGCAAATGAGTCTCTCTGCCCTGTTAGCATGCGGCAATGGCCGCCTTTGGCTGCAGCTGAACTTGGCTCCATCCAGCTGCAGATGTCCCTTACTTGCTCGGCTGGCTTGGGAAGGGTACTTGGCTGCCGTCTCCACGCAGGAGGAGAGGCAGTGCGGGGACGGCTCCTGAAGGCAGGGGTAGAAGTCGTCCGCTCCATAAGGTGGCCTCAGCACACCTTCGCATTCCTTCCAGTGCTCATAATGCTGTCGATTGCATTAGTAGGCACTGGAGGAATCATGGAAGCCTGCTTCCTTGCACCCACGGGTAAACAAGGGAAGGCTTTCCACCTATTTGCTGCCTATCTTTTCTGCCTCCTTCTGTACACGCATTGTGCAAGTTGGAGGAGAGAAGAGGAAGGCTGCAGCGTAGCTGAAGGTCGACGTTGTTCCTTGTCCGGACAGTGGCAGGGGCTGGCTAAGTCCATAGCCTCTCGAATGAGGAAATGGATGCTTAGTTGGCCGCCTGTCAGAGTGGCGCAGTGAAGTCGTGCTGTCCCGGAGCAGAGGAAAACAGAGGGGATGAAGAATGAGACCTTCTTTTGGAAGTACTCAAACTTGGACCACCTCTGCTGACCAAAAAGCTGTGCCATTCTTGCACTGCTTTAGCAGCTTAAACATTGACAATCTCTTCTCCATTTTCCACAGATGGTATAGGAAAGGAGGAGTTTAGAGAGAGAGAAGAAGAGAAGGGTTGGTGGGAGGTCGGGAGTGGGGACAAAGGAAACAGGTCTGAGAGCAGGTGCAACGATCTGCCCACATCGGGCGGCCAGGGGGGTGTACAACCAGCCTGGCAATGGCTGCAATTCTTCACACTATAAGAATCATGCCGCACACAGGCAGAATGACCTACAACTTGACTTCTGCATATCCCTACTAATTAATACCCAGCAACATCAGCTCACTGAGTAGGGCCAAAATCGCGAAAATTGACTTCACTCAAAGAGATTTTTTAATACAATAATTTCAAAAAGTTGAAAAAGTAAAAAGACTGTCATAAAGAGAATTGTTTTGCCTTGAATTTAAAAAAAAGTCCGACAGAAAAAGTTTAAAACTCAATGAGTTACAAAGGCGTAAAGTCAAAAAAGGGGCAAAAATGACAAAATTTGACACGTTTTCAATCATAATTTGCTTTTAAGGAAAAATGGCGAGGACCGTAAAGCATATTTTGCCAAACTTTCTGAGATCTATCCAAAATGCTATCATATGCCTGGGTACACTTAGAAACCATCCCACCCGAGGTACCCTCCAAAAATGGCATCACCCGTATTATATAAGATGCGGAAAGACGGACACAAAAATGAGGTAACTGGTTAAGCTGGCCTTGGCCGCCCGCCGCTTCGGGCAGGGCGCCAGAGCTCCTCCGGCCTCCGGGCACGGGTGCTACAGCCCCTACGCTTCGCCTAGCATGCTTCGCATGCTAGGCTACGCTCCGGGGCCTCCGCACCCATGCCCTCCGGCCTCCGGAGCTCTGACTGCCCTGCCCTCCGCGGCAGGCGGCCTTCGGCCGCGCAAAAATGTAAAATAACTGCAGCAAAAGAGAAACGAATGGTCATTCAATCAGTATCGCCATCGGATTCTAGCTGCGGCTGTGAGCAGATAACCATGGTCATACATGTATATTCGCTTGTCGAATGGATTATATGATACCATATTATTATTTTCGTACAAGTTCACCTGCAAAACCTTTCTGTACAAAAAAATGGTTGCCTAAGAAAGAAACCAGTAGAAATACCCAGTCAATTTTAGGCTGTCGATACTTGTTGCGATAAAAGTCGAATGCGGTGTTGATATAGGAGTGCTGCTCCCAGCTGCTGTTTGTCAGGTAGAGCGTGCCACAGACCACGAAGCCATTGCCTACCTGAAAGGCAGAGAATGGAAGCAAAGAATGGAGGAGTGGAGTAGGGGTTAGGAACGGTGCGATGGTCGATGCGAGTGAGGTTCCAGGAGAGTAGGATGGTGAAGTTGGTGGTGGCCACTTTGACGGCGGAGAGGATGGGGCTGTTTTCGTAGTGGTACAGGATCCACAGCGCATTCTCGTCCACCATCAGGTCGAAGTAGTTGTAGGACATGTTGAACAGGTACTGCACAAAGTTTCTTTAGCAGGTACTCAGGCACGACGCATTGGATTGAAGACATCATTGTGCTTATGGGCAGCGCCAGGGATATAGAGGCTTTGATAGGAGGCAGAGCCGATGGGCCAGGCGATGATGGAGGGGGTGCCTGCCCTGTGGTAGTACAGCGTCCCGTTGTACACCACCTGGTTCGTCCCGTCGAATACCTGCTCATTCAATCGATATATTTCTTCTCTATCTTGCCAGAAAATATGGCACCTCAGGGAGGTAGTGAACTTTGTAGTTATCACGCCGCATAGCCGCCTCATTCTCGTACTCCAGCAGCTGATTTCCGTAAAAGTGACTGGTCAGCCAGCGCTTGTAGAGATCCTTTCCAGTCCTACCAACCTCTGTTTCAACCCAGCTTTCGTTTGATTATATGTTAGCCTTACCTTGGGTAGGGGTCCTTGTACCAGCCACCGTAGAAGGTCTTATAATGTGCATGAAAAACGGGCTTGCCCACACTTTCCAGAACACAATCTGTGACGCATTCTTCCCAGCGCTTCTTAACCAGTTCAAAGAAATGGAAATAACGAGCAATTTCCCCATCGAAGAAGACGATTTCCGTAGAGACAGGCGGGTAGAGCTCTTTCGTGTCTGCAACCATGACGTAATTGGATGTAGAGTGCGAGATAGGCAGGAAGAAATGGGAACATTTGGTGATGCAAACTTTGAAGCACTCCTCGATGCGGGTCTCGGTGGAGTTGTCCACGGTGATGAGGGATTGCACAAAAGCTCGCATCGGCTCCGGCGTCCTCGACGCAGTCGACAGCGCTGCCTCTGTTGGTGGCGGCGGACACGTCACCGGCACTGCTTTCGGACATTCCTGCAATATAGGCACTATTTTTCTCCTCCCACCCCTTTCTTCCATCCCCCCCACATATTCTTCCGTCTTCTGAAGCTTGTTGACGAAGGGGCAGTCGTTGCAGTCCGCGTCCTTGCCGGCCTCCCCAGGCGGCCCAATGGGACCCTGTTCTCCCGCCCGTCCGTCCACCCCTGGGGGCCCTCGCTTGCCCTTGCTGCCCTGCGGTCCGGCGGGGCCTCGAGGGCCTGAGGGATGGAGGTTGGAGGGTAAAAGGAGGAGGTGGCTAAGGTAAGAAGAGGAGGGGGTTTGAACCGGGCGGTCCCCTTTCGCCCCTCTCGAGGCCGCTCTTGTCGGTGCAGAACTCGTGGGCGCGGACGCACTGGCGCACCAACTGTTCGCTGTTGATTTTGGACACCGTTTGCAGCCATAAGCCTTCTTCGTTCCGCTTTTGCTGCACCCATTCTGATGGAGATTTGACTGGCGATGCAGTGCAAGCGCCTACCTTACTTCCTATCGGAGAGTCATCGATCTGAGCAGCATGGCGTTTTTCATGCCGCCTCTCCCCTTCTAGTATGTGATCTCCGGAAAAACATGGCCTAGCCTCTGCCTCCTCTCTTGCTGACCGAAGAGCCTATTAAAGCAATTGTGCAACGGCAATAGAGAAGTGAAGAGCATAAGAGAGTAGGGCACTTGAAAATTGGTGTAAGCAAAAGCAAAGGCGGCGAACAGGAGGATGGCAGTGAGGAGCTGAAGAGCGTGCAGGACGCGGAGATGGAAGCGTAGTTTGGCTTCCATCTCCGACGCCGGCATTTTTCTAGCAGTGCTTGTGCAGTCTGTTTATTGATGTACTGCGGGTGGCTGGCCACCTTTTTGACCGCACACCATGGCTGCGATAAGAACAGCGCAATCTCAGCTGTGCACTAGCCTCAGTTGCATGCCTCTGCTTTTATTTACCTGCTTTCCTTGCACTGCTGCTACGCAGCACCTTGCGTAAACTCATGTGAAGTGCGAAGAAGGAACTAGAAGCAGAGTAAGGAGGAGGAGGAGAGGGTGGAATGCGGAGGGATGATGATGGGGGAGCACTTAGGCTGTGTTCTGGCGGGCGATGAGAGCTGACGGGCGGTGTCAGCTAGGCTGAGAGGCGGCTGAAGCGGGAAAGAAGCTGGTGATGCGGAGGAATGGGCTTTTTAGGCCGCTCCTAATGCCCTGCTACAAGTGGCCCCCCCACCGCCAGTTACAAGCCAGAAGTGTGTGGCCCGGGAATCCGCAAAGCATGTCGCAGAGAAAAGAATACTGGTTGGGGGCCAGCTGGCTCAATTATGCATAGGCGGAGGAGGGCGAGGAGGGCCAGTGGCTAGCAGCGTTTATTTGGCCGAGGATTTCGGCTACTCCCTCCCTCACACCGGCGGCTAACTTGCCCCCCCCCTCCCCAGCCACACCGCCACAATCCACTTTGCCCGCATCCCCTCCTTTCATAGCAGCCGCCCATTTGTCTGCCCTCCTTCAGCTCCTCTCATTTACAACAACGGGGAAAGTGATAGCGGTTTGTAGGAGGTGTGTCTAGAGTCGAAGGGGCCCGGGGAAGATTGATGAGGGTGGGGGCCGTGTGGGCGTGTGAAGCGTAGAGTGTGGCCTGTGGTCAGTGGAGCGAGGTGCGGCCATGGGAGGAGGCGGAGATGGAGACAGGGCGAGACTCTCTGCCTAAGTAGCCTTTACAACCCAGTCGCCAGCCATTTCCTAATCAGCTCCTGTCTGACCCCAACCAGCCTCTCAGCCTCCTGGTAGAAGATGATTCGCTATCTGGGCACTGGACTCTTCAAGGTTCTCACGCCTAGAGGCGATGGTTAGCGCTGTCTACTGTCTTGCCCAGAACTGGAATGACGCATTTGCTTGCAGATGATTTCATAGATCGACTCAATTACTTCTACACACCGGTTACTCAGTTTTCTTCTATTCAATGCGGTTGCGAAGATCCGATTGAAGCTGCTACTTGGATTCTGCGCAGTGGTGGTGAGCGCAAAGCAGTATGTGGGTTAGCTTTTCCAATGTTCAGACAATGCATGTCGCAAACCCTTCGCGAATGACTTCTGAGGTGTTTGATTAAAGGAAAACCGATTCAGTGCTGGGTGCCCCATCAATTCTCCAACAGCATGGAGGAATACATTGGTTTTCCTCCATCTTTAGCCGTTCGCATTTTCACTTTTTCCATATTTGCAGAAAATTTCTGCTGGGTTCAGAATACGTTAGTAGTCCAGTATGCTCTGACTTTGCTCTGAGTGACGGTTTGGAATTGAAGGTACTTTCTGCCGATGTTCGAAAACATTCCCGACGATCACCAACGAAGAGAAGGTTCCCAGATCTATTGAATACCATCTTTCCTTGAGGAGTAGAGCATGCACAGAGGAGCAAATCGGCTACTACCAATGGGTCCCATTCATCCTGGTCACTCAAGCCCTGCTCTTTACCTTGCCCGGACTTGTCTGGCGACTCAGCAACACGCAGACGGGTCTCGTTCTGCTCTAAAAGCGTGCTCAGTTCCGCTGACCAACCAAAGTGCTGTGGAAGGCTTGAACATGGAGCGTCTGGTGAAGACGGGGGAAAGCTGGGAGTGCCAGGAGGAGGAGGAGCAGATCAAATCTGTTCGCCTCATCGTTCAGGCTCTTAACGCTGTTCTTCAACTGCACGCCAGCTACGCTGCCGACCAGCGGGTTCAAATCATCCTCGAATCATCTTCTCATCCTCGCAAAGCTCATAATCGGACAGGAAGCTCCGAGCTGCGCAAACCGCATCTGGAGCAAACTGCACCGCTACAACGGCTCCTATGTCACCTCGCTTTACCTCTTCATTAAGGTTCCTTCAGACATCCATCTCTACCCATCTGGCTTCTTAGTGACTTGCTGCTTGAGGTGCTGTACCTGTTGAATGCCATACTCCAGTTCTTCCTGCTCAACGCATTCCTGAAAACCAACGCCTACACCTTCTACGGCATTCAAGTTTGTGCAAGGCGAAAAGACTATGTTTTGATGAAGGAGTGCTGGACAGGTGCTGATAGATCTGCTGAGTGGGCGTCCGTGGGGCGTGACGGGGCACTTCCCTCGGGTGACGCTGTGCGACATCGAGGTCCGCTATCTGGGCAACCTCAACCGCTACACCGTCCAGTGTGCACTCATGGTCAACCTTTTTAATGAAAAGGTTCACCCTCTTCACTTCCCTAATAAATGAATGAGTGAATGACTGGGTGTAGATCTTCGCGTTCATCTGGTGCTGGCTGTTCGTGTTGGTGACGCTGACGGGGGCGTCGTCGGTGCTCTGGCTCTGCAACATGGCCCTGTCGCCGCAGCGCATAGCCTTCGTCCTCAAGTACCTCCGCATTGCTGCCCTCCAGTACCGCCAATGTAAGCCTCCTCAGCCCTTTCCACTAGAGTCAAAGTAGCCCGCCTGCTTGAAGCCGGGAGCAAGGAGGCCCTGCTACGACGCCAAAGGCTGTACACGGCCCAGGCCTGGGTCTTCGACGGGTTCGTGGACAGCTGGCTGGGGCCTGATGGGGTCCTCTTCCTCCGTCTCCTGGCCAACAATGCCGGCGACGTGGTGGCCATCGCCGTTCTTCGTCTCCTCTGGGAGAACTACAGAGAGGCCCAGCTCAATATTGGTGGACTTTGGATGCCCCTCCTGTCCTCCTGGTGCAGAGGTAGGAAGAAGGAAGTGCAGAAGAGGCGGAGGTGGCCTGTGCGGAAGCGGCGATGGAGGAGAACAATGGGCTGAAAAACCTGGCCGCCATCACCATGTTGGATAGTCCGGTAGAGCCACAACCGGTTTTCTGCTAGCCCTGAGCTTTGAACTATTAAATTTTGCTTTATCGCTTTATCCTCAACTGTGATCAGGTGGCAAGTGTATCTCCAGGTTGTTCTTGTTCCTCCAAATCTTGTTGCTTATTGTCCAGAACGTTTATAAATTGACTGTATTAGTTTTGACAAGCATCACTTAGCCTATAGATTTGCTCCCAATATGGAAGTCAGATGAAATGCTATTTTGTTAAAATACGGTAAGGTGAAAAATGTGAGAAGAAAGCGATAAGAAAGCTAAAAGCTATTCATCCTCAAAGATGTCTCCGGGGCTTCTTAAAGGCGTTTCCTTGACAACCAATGGCTAATGAAGGCTTCTTAACCTTAACGAGTTGAGAGTCGAGCAGCATCAGCATCATCAAACTCCTCTCTAGTTGAAAACCGAAAGTCTTAAAATTTAAAATGGCCGCTGCTGCAGAAAACGTTGACACAGAAGCTGGCGAGGCCCCTCCACGCATGACCTGGACTGAATTCTGGCACGTTAGTCGCCTCTCTTCTTCTTAGGAACTCACAAAAAGGCAGGGAATATGGCTTCCTTCGGGTCTATGGGCAGGATGGGCAATCCAAAGGTGCAGGCAAGGCACAGTAAGTAAAACAGCAGGGATGCAACTGAGCGTAGAAAAGAGGGGCAAGCGACGGGAGTCGTTGTCTCTGTCGGCGATGAGTGAGGAAGAGGCGAGGGGCCGGAATGATAGTCTGATGCCTCGCCCATCGCCTCGTCTAGATTTCCTGCAAGAGGGCTCCATGTACTCCGTGGCCGCTGGCTCCAATTTCGACTGGTCCAATCTCCGCTTCCCAACCCTCGCCTCCCGCCTCGAGACCTCCTACTACGCCAGCGATCAGCAGACCTCTTCCAGCCCTTCACTGGCGCCCACCTCGCCAACCTTCAAAGACCAATGCTCCCAATTCCTCTGGGTCTCTCTCTTTGCCTTGCTCTACCCATTACAGCTAGGAGCAGGAGAGGCTGATGAAAGAGATGGGTAATTTGCAGAAGGCCAAGCTATGGGCGCAGGGCGTGGACTGGGAGCTGTTGGAGAGTGGGGGTGGAGGAGGTGGAGGAGGTGGATCCATGTCCTCCGTCGTCGTGGAGGAGAACCCGGAGGAAGCCGCCACTCCCATCATCAACCTCAAAGTTGCCATTACAACCAGCTTTTTGCTCTGATCAATGAGCTTGAAAGAAACTTAGTACACTCTGGATCCAAGCAAGACAGCCTACTACTACTGGGTGGTGCTGATGCTCCTGCCCTGCGCCTACAACCTCAGCTGCATCGTCTTCAGAGCTGCTTTCAGCGAAGCTCAGGTTCCATTCTGAGCAGTCAACCAGGCCTGAGCTCAAACTCGTTTGAGAGGGATCATTTCTGGAGCTGGGTTATCATGGACTTGATCTGTGACCTTCTCTACCTATTAGACATGTTTATCAGCTCCAGACGAGGTTTCAATTCTTCAAAGCTCCTTCAAGCCATTGTGGCAATTATCGAACAATTCCAGCATTTCTCGAGCATGGGACCATGGTTTTTGAACCAAAGGAAACCACTAAAAACTACATGAGGTTCCTCCTATTTGATGCGATTTAAAAAAAGTAATCCAATTGTCTGACTTAGGAGTCGGCAGTTTAAGCTGGATATAATCTCAGTTATTCCGACCGATGTCGTGTTTATCGGAACTGGAATTATCCCTCTCCTGAGGCAAATGCTTTTTACTTTTAAGTGCCTTCTTTTTCTATTCTGTCAATTTAGACTCAATCGACTTGTCCATTGTTATAAAATTATGGAGTTCTTTGACAAAACCGAAATGAGGACGAATTTTCCCAACATTTTCCGGTTAAATTTATTCCTTATTTGCCAAATGCAATGTCTGAGATTTAGGATCAGCAAATTGCTCGTGTTCATTTTCATTGTGTTCCACTGGAATGCCTGCCTCTACTTCTATCTCAGCGATCATTATGGCATCGG
Organism: Ptycholaimellus sp. GST1_10; assembly: GCA_030248095.1. Classification (NCBI taxonomy): domain Eukaryota; kingdom Metazoa; phylum Nematoda; class Chromadorea; order Chromadorida; family Chromadoridae; genus Ptycholaimellus; species Ptycholaimellus sp. GST1_10. The sequence continues at coordinate 85,996 of JASANA010007316.1, forward strand.
TTAGCTGTAAAAAGTTAACTGCATGCCATAAATGCCTGGTGGTTCAGGCGAAAACTACGACCTCTGGGTTTTCAGCTACAACAAGGTTACACGGCTGGTTGGATGCAGGAATGGGTGAATAGTAGCATTGCATCACAGATTATGAACCCATTCCTTCCAGACTGCGACGTTTTCGATGATCCAACGTGTCTAAGGAAATACGAAGGTTACCTTTTCCCATTTCTTGCGGGTAGGAGGTAAAAAGGGCGGTGCTTGAGGTGACACAATGCGCTATCACACTGTGCGGAATATTAGTGAACTGGAGGAACCATTGCCTCCAGGAAACCACAGTCTGCCTCTGCCACGACTTGCACCCTCCTTCCAAGTCTATGTTCTTCCTTCAAGCCCCTGCATGCCCGTACATGGATCAGTACAGCCCACCACTCCAATTACAGCGCTTCAGCAACCTGAGTCGCCAGTACGTGTTCAGCTTCTACTGGTCCGCACTCATCCTCACCACCATCGGGGAGCAGGTAGGCAGTATAAGCAAAAGAGAGTGTAAAAGAAATGGTAGTAGAGCTCAATGTCAGGTGCCGCCCTTCCACAACTCCCAGATCCTCTTTGTGGTGCTGGATATTCTGCTGGGGCTCCTGCTGTTCGCCACAATCTTGGGTCAAGTGGGCACCATGGTAACCACCATGAACGCCTCCGAGGCCGACTTCCAAGAGAAGCTGGACGGCGTCAAGAAGTTCATGGACTATCGACACGTTCCCCTTCCTTCTTCACTCGCAGCCTTCTCCTTCCTTACTCCTCCTCCGCTAGGTGCCGAGGGAGCTGCAGCGGCGAGTGATCGATTGGTTCAGCTACATCCGGAGCCAGAAGCAGGCACTGGACGAAGACGCCGTCCTTCAGGCCCTTCCCACCAAGCTCAAGTCCGAACTCGCCATACAGGTACATCTCGACACCCTCAAGCGAGTCAAGCTTTTCCAGGTTTCCCATTCCTTCTTTGCAAGTTGCAAAACGCATCGTCCATTGCTTGAAGGACTGTGAACCTGGCCTGCTGATTGAGCTGGTGCTGAAACTGCGACTTCAGATCTACTCTCCCATGGACTACATTTGCCGGTAATCTATACTGAATTACTGAAGCCTCCTTGCATTGCTTCCCTGCATTGTTGACATTGGTGATGACAACTGGCAGGAAAGGCGATGTGGGCAAGGAGATGTACATCGTCAAACGGGGTCTCATCGACGTCGTTTCTGAGGATGGGTCTAAGGCATAGCTTCCCTTCTCGCTTTGCTATTCTGGACTATTCTTGACTATTGCGAATGAGATGGATTGGGAGGTGTTTGTGACGCTGAAAGCTGGGAGCGTGGTGGGGGAGCTGAGCATCATGGACATTCCCGGCGCCAAGAACGGAAACAAACGGACCGCTAGTAAGTCCCGCTCTTACACTGGACAGACTAGAGGAAGAAGGTGAATGAAGGCATCCGAAGCCAGGGCTACACGGACCTGTTCGTGCTGTCCAAGGACGATCTCTGGGACTCTCTTCGCGAGTACCCGGAGGCTAAGGCCATCCTCATGCGCAAAGGCACGCCCCCTTTCACTACTCCAAAACTATTTCACTCATTTAAACACCTGTCTCAAACCATTAAGCTAACAATTCAGGAGTAATGAGCCTGATTGAATGAAAAATAAGCCATCATTGAATTTGAGGCCGCGAAATTTTGGCTAAAGATGGGCTGCTGGATGAAAGTGTGGCTGAGGACGATGGAGGTTAGAGAACGAGTCACGGGGATTAAAAACATGTCAGGAGGTTTGTAGGTGGCGGAAAAACTCTAGAGCAGAAGCTACTTCGAGTTCAGTTCGTACTGGAACAGCTGGAGAAAAACATACAGGTCCCATTCGTTGTCCGTGATAAGTTTCCCGAAGCTGCACTCCTTTTTCTTTCTTCAGAAAGCGTACGAGAAAATGGACGAAGTGACGACGGACAGGAAGCAGCGTGTGGCGAGACTGGAAAAGATCATTCTCCCTCAATCCCCGCGTCGTTGAGATTGACACCTTTTCACGCCCTAGGATAAGCAGCCTCATCTCATTGTGATCATCCACTCCAAACGTTGACATTGTTCTCATGACGTTGTTCAGAGAGGTCAAGAAGTCATGCGGGGGGCTAGCTCAAATGGTAGAGCGCGCGCTTAGCATGCGCGAGGTACGGGGATCGATGCCCCGGTCCTCCAATTGATTTTGCTTTTTACACTTCAGCAGAAAAAATCGATTTATTGCCTAGAAAGGATGTCGAAAGAATGATACGTTTTTGTTCCCACGCCACTTTTATGCCGCAATGTTTGCCGCACACGTTTGGAAGCCTTTCCGATGGCGCATCAAATTTCTGCGCAACTCTTTTCCTTCGCTTTTTGGTTTGGACTGGTTCAATGACGTAATTTTCTTGGAACAATGTCTTTAGATAAGCCATGACACCTTTCGAAGGCAAGCTATTGGAATATTTATTGCTGGAGATTTTTTACGATACGAGATTGGCTTCTTTCTGTGTGTGTTTATTGTATGAGGTCAAAATTGGAGGAGGGCGTTTTTGGTGGATGTGAGGAAGGCTTTTGATGGGAGGAGAAGCGCTGGTGCTTCGTGTTCCCCTTCGGACGTGGCCAATCTCAGCCCTCTTTTCCTCAACCCCAGCACAGCCTCTTTCTTCCCCCTCTAGTAGCCTCCTCCTCATCACTGCCATTTCTCTCTGCTCAACCCAAGGCCAGGCCCTGCATACCAAACCCTCTTCACTCCACACCACCCATTTTCCTTTGTCAGCATGTTTAGGAGTGGGTGCGGCATAAATCATTCCCTTCGAAACGCTTTTCTGTATGATGAATGGCTAATTGTTTGCTCGAGGCCAAGGGAGACGGATTAACTTCCCTTTCTCACCTGAATTAAGTCACCCGTTGGTTCAATGATAGAGGTGTTGCTTTAAGAAAGCGGAGAATGGAGAAAAGGCCGCTTCTCGGTGAGAACAGGCCAAATTCGCTGGGATTTGAGCTGGCGCAATGGAGGCGAAGAAAACGGCCCACCTTCAGTCTGACCATTTGCAACTCAGTCTCCAGCTACTCCCTTTTTCCTCCTTCAGGTTCTCCTTAATTCCCTTTTTCAAAAATCGTCCTCGCCTTCATAAAAAATCGCCTTCTTCGAATACCTGGCACAGTTTAACAATTGGTGTTATTACTAAGCTTAGCACTTCCGCAGACAACCTAAATTTTGAACATTTGGCGAACTGAGTAGTGACTAGCTGACGTTTGCTGTTTCAACGATAAATCAGTTATGCATTTTTATATTATTTTATGTTGAAGTAGATATCTTTGAAAATAAAATAATCTCTAAAAAAGACATACAAGATGAAAAGAAAGTCTGGGAACTAATAAACATTTTCGAAGCGCTCTTTTTCCACAATGTTCCACGAGGCCAATATATCTTAAAACTGTTCTTGCGTAGGTAAAGTCAAGTGGTTCTTTGTTCTTTGTCTATTGAGAAACTTTTCACACCGCCCACCCTTCGGTTTTCCCCTTTGCTAACACTTTCCTCAGCTTGCCTGCCTTTGAATTCCGCTTTCATTTTTTTCCACGCACACCCACACGCCTGCTCAAAAATTGATTTAATTTTTCTCGGCAACATGATCAGCCTGGATAAAAGCCACCCTTTGGAACCATAGAATGGTTGTCTAAAAACCTCCTACAGGGTCACTTTCAGTTTTATGTGTATTATAATGTAGTTTTTTATTCACTATGATTTGTAAAAAAATTTTATCTCACTATAAAATACCTCCGTTATCTCATTATAAAAATGCGCTGGATGAAAAGTGAGAGAGGCAAGCTTCTTTTTCTTAGGAATCTTAGCATGAAGAGAGTGGATATGGGGTGGATGGGATGGGGTGGATAGATGGGCATTGGCAATTTTTGAGCAGCTGCTTGTTTCTGTGCATCCAAGCGCACGGAAGTCAAATTGGCAAGGCGGCGAAAGCAGGTGGAGGAGCGAGGCTTCAAACATTTATCAAACCCCTGCCCCCTTTCTTTTCCCCTCTCCACAGGTGAGCTTTTCAGCATCATACAATCCTTTATTATACTGTTGTATGGTTAGACGGGGAGTAATTGGGCAGAGGAGGTGAGGTGGAGAGGCAATGGGTGAGGAGGTGAGAGGCAATAGGTGAGAGGATGGGCGGAGAAGCACTCAGGAAGAGCCGTCTATTATCGCGCCCATCTCTTTCCGGCTGGGGGCAGCGTTTGGGCTGTGAGAGGCTTTTTGCCGCGGGTGGGATGGGGGACTCGTGGGAGTGCGGAACTGGCCTTCCTCATTCCGCCTTGCTTTGCCTGCCTTTGCCTGCCTACTCTGAGCTGGGGAGGATGAAGGAGGGCGGAGGTCTGGGTAGAGTCCAGGTCCAGCCGTCCTGGCCTCCCATCGGCCTCCCGGCTCGCCACCGCCTACACATGGACACCCGCTTCCTATCTCCTCTCAGTTGCCATCAAAATATATCCTCCTCAGCCATCATTCTGTTCAACCTCTCTGTCCCAGCAAGTAGATGGACGATGTGCAGGGGAGATGGAGGGCATGAGCGGACGGCGAAGCGGTTCGCAGCAGCGCATCTACGGACGCAGCACCGGACGACACCTCGCCTACACTCCCCTACAAACCAATCCCCTACGCCCACGCCCCTTACGCTGGTCACCATTTTCGATCCCTTCCCATCCAACACTCCGTAGCCTTTGGGGCGGGGGATCTGGGCAGCGGAGGCAGCGGTTCATTAGGACAAGCCGCTGACAGCCTTAGCAAGACCGCCTTGCACATCCTGGCCAACCCGCAAGCCTCAAGCACTCTCAGCCTCAATTCCCACCAATCGCATTTCCGCTCCCGATGTAGCTTTCTTCAAAGTCGGCAGGGGAGAGACTCAGGCCAGTTTACGGAAAGCAGGTGAAATGAGAAGGCCGATGGATTATCTTTCCGTACCGGTCCCAGTGCGAAAGGCCAGCGTGGACAGTGCTTTTCTTCACCCACACCGATACACGGGGTTCCTTTCCTATTAACTAATAGTTTACAAAAAATAGCTAACTTTTTTAATCAACTTAAATTATTTTGATTTTGTTGAAAAATTACATTACAAAAAGACGATAAAAAAACAGAGTGAAAAGTAGAAAAAGAGTGTGAGTGCGTTAATAGAAGGTAAGAGTGAGGGACAGGTGCTCCATGCGCCGTAGGAATGAAGAGAGAGAGAGAGTGGAAAAGCCTCCGCCCGTTCCCCGCTGCCTGCAAACATGGCGTCATTTTAATCTAAAAGGCACTCCGTGTATGCCTTGGAGGCTAAAATGCTCTATATGAGACTGGATAGGAGGCTGAGAAAGAGGAATGGGGCAATGCTTGATGGAGGAAGAGAAAGGGGTTTTGCTTACGTTTGCTGGGTGCTTGGGCAGAGGGGGCAGAGAGAGAGAGGCAGGGAGTGAAATGGGCTTCTGGCTGAAGGCGAGAGGGAGAGATGTGGCGAGGAGACGGGAAGGAGAGGCATAGGAAGTAGTGGTTGGTGGTGTATATGGGCGCCCTTTCCTACCCTTGCCCGCAAATCTCCTTAGTCAGTATTCCTCCACTGCTCCCGATCATTTCTCGGTTGCCGTTGGCTACTGCGAGCCGTTTCGCTGGCTATTTGTCAGCTAGCTCCAGCAGCCTAGGAATTCTCTAGTAGATGCTGAAGAGAGGTGGCTAAGAAGGGTGAAGAGGAGGCATGAATCCATTGACCATCCACCTGAGTGAAGCGAGCAGCTCGGAGAGTGCTGCTGCCTCCGTTGCTGAGAAGGCGCAGCAGCCGACCAAACTTCGCCTTGCCCCTCAATCTTCTCTCACCTTCATTCGGTTTCTCTTTTCCATTACGTCTTTTATTACTTCTACTTTTATTACTTCTATCCCACCTTATTCACATAATACTCCTCTATTCATATATTACCTTCAGGGATTTCTCGGTATGAATAATCTGATTATGTGTCCTGAATGCAAGGCAAATAAACGGCATAAAGTGCTTGCGGATGATTGGAATTTTTAAAAATAGGATGCCTCAACAAGGCCTTGAAATGCTCCAACAGAACTCGCCAAGGCATTGGAAGGCCCCACCAGGACTCAACAAGGACTTGAGAGGCCCAACCAGGCTTCGACAATGCCTTGGGAGGCCCAACCAGGCCTCGCATTGGCCTTGGGAGGACCCTAACAGGCCTCACCAAGGCCTTGATAGGCCCAACCAGGCTTTGACAATGCCTTGGGAGGCCCAACCAGGCCTCGCATAGGCCTTGGTAGGCCCCACCAGGCCTCGACATGGCCTTGAGAGGCCCAACAATGCCTCGGAAATGCCTTGGGAGGCCCAACCATGCCTCGCATAGGTCTTGGGAGGCCCCACTAGTCCTCGACATGGCATTGGAAGTCCCTAACAGACCTCGCCAAGGCATTGGGAGGGCCCACCAGGCCTCGCCAAGGCCATGGGAAGCCCCTTTAGACCTCCCAAATAGCGCTCGTTCATGCCGCGCGGCGTGATCGTCCGCTCGTTCATGCCGCGCGGCATGGTAGAGCCCTGACCAAAAAGTGAGAAAAACAATTTGCTTGAATTTTGTCTACATGTATTGGTGTATACATTTTCTTAAATGCTTTTCAATTCAGTATCAAACCATTTTTTCAGTTAGGTATGAATCGCAGTAGATCAAAAAATCGCTTCCTTGCAAATCCACGGCACAGACAAGCGTTCAAGTGCACCGCGCGGCATGGTCGACCCCTGATATTTGGGCTCGACCTCGCCGCGCGGCGCGGTCGACCCCTTGACCTTAGGGTCGACCTCGCCGCGCGGCGCGGTCAACCCAAGGTCGACCATGCTGCGCGGCGAGGTCGACCCTGGCTCAATTTTGGGCCGACCTTGCCGCGCGGCGCGGTCGACCCTGCGGTCGACCTTGCCGCGCGGCGAGGTCGACCCTGGGATCCAGGGGTCAACCTCGCCGCGCGCGCGTCGACCCCGGGTCGACGGCCGCGCGCAAGCTCGACCCAGGTCGACCTTGCACGAATTTTTGATGATGCGACTAAAAATCGATTTATGTGTTCAGAGAAGGGCAGAGATTTGATAGGCTCTCACATAGCGCGGCAGTCGCTGTCCAGGCTGGGGTTCTTGTCCGGATTGCTGTGGTCGTCCAGCTTGATGCGACTAAAAATCGATTTATGTGTTCAGAGAAGGGCAGAGATTTGATAGGCTCTCACATAGCGCGGCAGTCGCTGTCCAGGCTGGGGTTCTTGTCCGGATTGCTGTGGTCGTCCAGCTTGATGCGACTAAAAATCGATTTATGTGTTCAGAGAAGGGCAGAGATTTGATAGGCTCTCACATAGCGCGGCAGTCGCTGTCCAGGCTGGGGTTCTTGTCCGGATTGCTGTGGTCGTCCAGCTTGATGCGACTAAAAATCGATTTATGTGTTCAGAGAAGGGCAGAGATTTGATAGGCTCTCACATAGCGCGGCAGTCGCTGTCCAGGCTGGGGTTCTTCCTGAAAACCTGAATTCTGACGGCAATGATCGTTTCGGCGTCCAGCCCCTTTTCCTCAGGTTTCCCTCCTTTCGTTAGGATCATCCGCCCACCGCTCATTTCGAACCGTTCCTCAAGGACACTCCTTTTCAAGATATTTCATGAAGATTTGCTTATTTTATTATTCGACAAGCTAATCACTATACTCCATGAATTATTAATATACAAGAACTAGTATTACCAATTAGTTCTTTTAATTTTATGATTTTCAGAAAAAGCAGTATGGCATTATTGAGTGCCTAACTCAAAGTCATCAATGAAATGTACTTACTCCAACGTAGCGCAGTTTTTCACGGCTACGCATATCCCGCAAGGCATAGGGCACGCGGAGAATTTCCGCAGGAACTGGACGTCGGTTCTGCCTCTCCATCGCCTTGGGCCCAAAAGCTTCTCTACCTCAAATCCATCATTTCCCAACACTAGCTATTGCATTCCCTTTAGATAAAAATGGGAAATTAATCAATTGAAGAAGTATATATGCACTATTCGTTAAAATCCTTCTCCTCTACTACTAAGTTGAGATAGCCTCTTGTACAACCTTCCCTGAAAACGATCGTATGACTGCGCACTGTGCCTTGTATCTCCCAGGCCCTTAAGGGGGCGAACTCGTTTCTCAAACCCGAAGGACCCACAGTGGAGCAAGCAAATGCAAATGAGCGCAATACAAACCAGACATCGCCCTGAATCTTGCACCCTACCCTTGAACATGACACTGCTGCGATAAACGTACGGCACTTGAGACCAAATTGTGGTAGCAGTAAACAACATTTGAATGCCAAATTCCCAAAATCCAGCCGGAAAGATGCATGTCAATCGAAAAAAACATTAAACGCAAAAATTGAACAAAAGGCAGATTCGCATGAAAGGCAAGGGCCTGTGGGAGGATAGAGGTGGATCAGTAGACATCGTCGTACATGGAGGTAGGAGCGGAAGAGGCGGCGTTGGCGTAGGAGCCCTCGCTCCCCCCGCCTCGGCCCCCGCGGCCACGGCCCCTGCCGCGCGGAGCGGCCCCTCCACGGCCCCCATGCTGGCCCCCACCCCCGCGCCCACCCCGATGGCGCCCTGAACCTCCCCCACCCCCCTGCTCATATCCTCCTCCTCGCTGGTCTCCGTAGCCGGCCTGCTGGGAACGCCAGCGTCCCAGCTCCTCCTTGCTCTGGAAGTACTGCTTGGGCTGACTGGGATTGCTGGAGGCGTGATGCCACTCACCTACAAATGCTCGCTTTGTGACCAAAATATTCTTGCCAATTGCAATTGACAATTTTGCCAAACCCTACGCTTTTTTTGAGCCATTTGGAATAAACCAATATTCCCAAAAATTAACCACATTAGTTTGCCGGAAAATAATATACAGACTTAAATGAATGTACTTCCTGTGTTCGTGGCCAGACGTTTGTGAAGGCCGCGATCCTCCCGTTCTCCTGCCCGCTTGCGGCCCTGAGGACGGTAGGCATCGTCGCGTTGATACGCTCCACTCTCAGCGTCTCCAGATTTCTCCACACCTCCCTTACCCTTGGCCTCAATCATCTACCTTATACTCGAAAATTCTTATGAGCCAAATTCAAAATTATACACAGCGCCTTCGCCTTCGTTTCTTGACTACCACCCAGGAAGGCTACAAATAAAAACCCTGATTCCCGTCAAAAATTCCCTATATCAGCAGAACCGATTGCTCATCGGAGCTGATATCAATGCACAGGAGCCCTCCCCAATCGTTTCGTTTCCGAGAAGCGGGGGAGAGGCTGACTGGGAAGGAGCTCTGGGATTCGAAGTATTCTCCGCCCTCCTCCTCCTCCTCGTGAAGGTTGGCGGAGGCGTCGGAGCAGAAGCCGGGCTGGGTCTCCACCTCCATCTCGGCGCCGACCTCCAAGGACCGAGGGTCCAGAGCAGGCTCGTTGGCGTCAGAGAAGACGTCGTCGTCCTGCGTCTCCTTCGAAGCCTCCCCACGCCCTCCCTGCAATCACCATACCCCTATTCCTAGCCCAACCGAAGGAAAATTATCTCACTTTCTGTCGTCTCCGCTCTAACTCAGCTATTACCGGATTTAACCACTCCCCAAACGCAACGCCACGGCGCGCCTAAAAACAAAACACACCTTGGGATCCTTGTTGGCTAAGCGGTTGAGGTAGATGGCGGCCTTGGTGCATAAGAAGCGGGCCTGGGCGTCGCTGTCGGCCTCCTCGGAGACCAAAGAGAAGCCCTCCGGCACCCGCTTCAGGGCGTAGTCAACCCAGGTCTTGCCCAACCAGACGTCCACCACCCGTCGCAGCCAGTCCCAGTGCCACTGGCAAACCATCCAATTCCTCAATTCTTCAATACTAAGGCCAATATTTTTCCTATAAGCAATCTCCTTTCACTGGCGACTTAAAAGATATATACATTTTCAGATTACTCTCACGAATTATCCACTCGAAATGAAATTCAAAATATACATCCAGCTCGAAACATCGGACAAGGCCGTGTCGACTGGCTAGGCTGATGGCCAGATTTTCCCCGAAGAAGGCGCGTAGAAGCGTCATCAGATTAGCCGCAGCGCTGCGAACTTTCGCTCAAATCATCGTTTATTAAATCAGAGAAATAATCAGAGCCCAGATCGAAAAATACCTTCGTGAACGGTCATATCGTGGTTCACCGCGACAGGCCCCCGCATTCCTTCCATACGGACACCCTCCACCTTCCCTCTCAAACATCACTTTCACCCTCTTCTTAAATGGACAAATTTCTTCTACAAAATAAGCCCAATTTCTCAGCATAAATTACGATAAGCAACTAAAGTATTTGAATATTCGCTATATTTAACATTTATATTTTCTATTTTTTATTTTTTCGCCAATTCAAAATAAATACAAACCGATTGCGCAAGATGAAGTTGATCGAGTTCTGGTCCATGCCGAACATGAGCTTGAACCCGTCCTTGCTGGAAAATCAATGTTCACCACGTCATATTACCCAAAGCCGGAAAAGAGGAATCAACTGAACGAGCTGACAGGCGCCCATCTTGCTGTAGAGACGGCATCCCTGGGACTCGCCGTAGGCCTTCACTAGCACCTGCAAACAACCGCATCGCCGAGTTTGATGCATACATTCACTTTATTAAATATTTCACAAATTATCGAAAAGTTTATTCTTAAAAAGATCCTAAATTATTCTTTAATTGTCAAAGAATGAATATCCGTTTTCCAAGTATCAATTCCGCGATAAAGTATAGCCTATGCTAAAGAAAATATCCAAAACCTGCTTCCACCAGCGCTTCCGGATGATGTCCAGTTCGTCATCGCTCTTCCCGCCTGGCCGCTGCAGCCAGCGCGGAATCTTGCCGACCAGGAGGTTGCCCAGTCGCGCTGAAAATATTACCCAGGACATTTATGCTAACTATTCACATCAAGCTCAAGTCATCCCATTATCACTCATGCACTTCCACACAAGTTACAGCAACATTGAAACATCAACTAACAATGCCGTTCATGGCCTTCCGCTTGGATGGAAAGATGGTGGAGAATCTGCTGATTCTGGGCAACGGCACCTCCGACGCGCTTGAACTCCGCTCCTTGGAGCTCGCAGGAGGCGATGATGCCCGTCTGAGTGCCCTATTACACCAAACCTTCACACCCAGCCAATCCAACACAACAATCATCCACTTCAAACTCTCATTCTCCCTCCTAGAGCTGGAAAAATGAACCTCAATCTGCTGATCCGCCTCAATCATGCTTCCACTCGTTGAGCTTGGATGGAGATCGAGCCCATCCACGGTTTGCCCGAGATTATGCGCTCTATCTTACCCTAATGCTTCGCTTTAACTTCGCCTTTACTCCTTTTGTTTGGCCAGTGAAAAGCAAAAAAAAAAAAAAAAAACCATCTCAGCGCCAATTTATTTGGATTCTTTAATATATTTCGCTCAATTTTGTCTGGATATGGGAAATCAAGCCATATATATCTTTACGCACAAGGAGATTTCCGTCTTTAGTAGAATGATTTCCTTTGAGGGCAAGCATCAAGATGTATGTTCATTGGGTCCGAAGGTATTAGCTTTTTTGGTGGAGGACTAGAGGTGTAAGCGAGGTGAGAGAGAAAAAAGGAGTGCGAAGGGGGGAAAGGGGGAGCCCAACAAAGGCGCCCCCCTCCCCCACCCACCCCCCCGCTCCCCCCCCCCCCCCCACCCCACACACGCTGGATCAGCAGTACAAGGCCATGATGGACTACTTCGCCACCACCGGTTTTTAGTTTTCGTTTTCATTGATTATTCTAGGATTTTTCGTTAATTAGTAAAATGGGTTTTTCACGTGTAAATTTAATTTTGCTATCTGATTGTCTTCAGTATGGACTGAAAAGAGAATTCGTGGAGTTTTGAGATGGGACAGAAAAGGATGGATTAATGATTGCAGGCCAGCCGCTACCGCTCAACCCCACTGCATATCCTCTGCCGGCTTCCGAGCAGACCTCCTTTCTGCTGCCCGAGACACCGTCGGCGACTGCGATCTCCAGTCCAAGCTCAACGAGTGGAAGAGCATGATTGAGGCCAGGATCCAGCAGATTGAGGTTCATTTTTCCAGCTCTAGGAGGGAGAATGAGAGTTTGAAGTGGATGATTGTTGTGTTGGATTGGCTGGGTGTGAAGGTTTGGTGTAATAGGGCACTCAGACGGGCATCATCGCCTCCTGCGAGCTCCAAGGAGCGGAGTTCAAGCGCGTCGGAGGTGCCGTTGCCAGAATCAGCAGATTCTCCACCATCTTTCCATCCAAGCGGAAGGCCATGAACGGCATTGTTAGTTGATGTTTCAATGTTGCTGTAACTTGTGTGGAAGTGCATGAGTGATAATGGGATGACTTGAGCTTGATGTGAATAGTTAGCATAAATGTCCTGGGTAATATTTTCAGCGCGACTGGGCAACCTCCTGGTCGGCAAGATTCCGCGCTGGCTGCAGCGGCCAGGCGGGAAGAGCGATGACGAACTGGACATCATCCGGAAGCGCTGGTGGAAGCAGGTTTTGGATATTTTCTTTAGCATAGGCTATACTTTATCGCGGAATTGATACTTGGAAAACGGATATTCATTCTTTGACAATTAAAGAATAATTTAGGATCTTTTTAAGAATAAACTTTTCGATAATTTGTGAAATATTTAATAAAGTGAATGTATGCATCAAACTCGGCGATGCGGTTGTTTGCAGGTGCTAGTGAAGGCCTACGGCGAGTCCCAGGGATGCCGTCTCTACAGCAAGATGGGCGCCTGTCAGCTCGTTCAGTTGATTCCTCTTTTCCGGCTTTGGGTAATATGACGTGGTGAACATTGATTTTCCAGCAAGGACGGGTTCAAGCTCATGTTCGGCATGGACCAGAACTCGATCAACTTCATCTTGCGCAATCGGTTTGTATTTATTTTGAATTGGCGAAAAAATAAAAAATAGAAAATATAAATGTTAAATATAGCGAATATTCAAATACTTTAGTTGCTTATCGTAATTTATGCTGAGAAATTGGGCTTATTTTGTAGAAGAAATTTGTCCATTTAAGAAGAGGGTGAAAGTGATGTTTGAGAGGGAAGGTGGAGGGTGTCCGTATGGAAGGAATGCGGGGGCCTGTCGCGGTGAACCACGATATGACCGTTCACGAAGGTATTTTTCGATCTGGGCTCTGATTATTTCTCTGATTTAATAAACGATGATTTGAGCGAAAGTTCGCAGCGCTGCGGCTAATCTGATGACGCTTCTACGCGCCTTCTTCGGGGAAAATCTGGCCATCAGCCTAGCCAGTCGACACGGCCTTGTCCGATGTTTCGAGCTGGATGTATATTTTGAATTTCATTTCGAGTGGATAATTCGTGAGAGTAATCTGAAAATGTATATATCTTTTAAGTCGCCAGTGAAAGGAGATTGCTTATAGGAAAAATATTGGCCTTAGTATTGAAGAATTGAGGAATTGGATGGTTTGCCAGTGGCACTGGGACTGGCTGCGACGGGTGGTGGACGTCTGGTTGGGCAAGACCTGGGTTGACTACGCCCTGAAGCGGGTGCCGGAGGGCTTCTCTTTGGTCTCCGAGGAGGCCGACAGCGACGCCCAGGCCCGCTTCTTATGCACCAAGGCCGCCATCTACCTCAACCGCTTAGCCAACAAGGATCCCAAGGTGTGTTTTGTTTTTAGGCGCGCCGTGGCGTTGCGTTTGGGGAGTGGTTAAATCCGGTAATAGCTGAGTTAGAGCGGAGACGACAGAAAGTGAGATAATTTTCCTTCGGTTGGGCTAGGAATAGGGGTATGGTGATTGCAGGGAGGGCGTGGGGAGGCTTCGAAGGAGACGCAGGACGACGACGTCTTCTCTGACGCCAACGAGCCTGCTCTGGACCCTCGGTCCTTGGAGGTCGGCGCCGAGATGGAGGTGGAGACCCAGCCCGGCTTCTGCTCCGACGCCTCCGCCAACCTTCACGAGGAGGAGGAGGAGGGCGGAGAATACTTCGAATCCCAGAGCTCCTTCCCAGTCAGCCTCTCCCCCGCTTCTCGGAAACGAAACGATTGGGGAGGGCTCCTGTGCATTGATATCAGCTCCGATGAGCAATCGGTTCTGCTGATATAGGGAATTTTTTGACGGGAATCAGGGTTTTTATTTGTAGCCTTCCTGGGTGGTAGTCAAGAAACGAAGGCGAAGGCGCTGTGTATAATTTTGAATTTGGCTCATAAGAATTTTCGAGTATAAGGTAGATGATTGAGGCCAAGGGTAAGGGAGGTGTGGAGAAGTCTGGAGACGCTGAGAGTGGAGCGTATCAACGCGACGATGCCTACCGTCCTCAGGGCCGCAAGCGGGCAGGAGAACGGGAGGATCGCGGCCTTCACAAACGCCTGGCCACGAACACAGGAAGTACATTCATTTAAGTCTGTATATTATTTTCCGGCAAACTAATGTGGTTAATTTTTGGGAATATTGGTTTATTCAAAATGGCTCAAAAAAAGCGTAGGGTTTGGCAAAATTGTCAATTGCAATTGGCAAGAATATTTTGGTCACAAAGCGAGCATTTGTAGGTGAGTGGCATCACGCCTCCAGCAATCCCAGTCAGCCCAAGCAGTACTTCCAGAGCAAGGAGGAGCTGGGACGCTGGCGTTCCCAGCAGGCCGGCTACGGAGACCAGCGAGGAGGAGGATATGAGCAGGGGGGTGGGGGAGGTTCAGGGCGCCATCGGGGTGGGCGCGGGGGTGGGGGCCAGCATGGGGGCCGTGGAGGGGCCGCTCCGCGCGGCAGGGGCCGTGGCCGCGGGGGCCGAGGCGGGGGGAGCGAGGGCTCCTACGCCAACGCCGCCTCTTCCGCTCCTACCTCCATGTACGACGATGTCTACTGATCCACCTCTATCCTCCCACAGGCCCTTGCCTTTCATGCGAATCTGCCTTTTGTTCAATTTTTGCGTTTAATGTTTTTTTCCGATTGACATGCATCTTTCCGGCTGGATTTTGGGAATTTGGCATTCAAATGTTGTTTACTGCTACCACAATTTGGTCTCAAGTGCCGTACGTTTATCGCAGCAGTGTCATGTTCAAGGGTAGGGTGCAAGATTCAGGGCGATGTCTGGTTTGTATTGCGCTCATTTGCATTTGCTTGCTCCACTGTGGGTCCTTCGGGTTTGAGAAACGAGTTCGCCCCCTTAAGGGCCTGGGAGATACAAGGCACAGTGCGCAGTCATACGATCGTTTTCAGGGAAGGTTGTACAAGAGGCTATCTCAACTTAGTAGTAGAGGAGAAGGATTTTAACGAATAGTGCATATATACTTCTTCAATTGATTAATTTCCCATTTTTTATCTAAAGGGAATGCAATAGCTAGTGTTGGGAAATGATGGATTTGAGGTAGAGAAGCTTTTGGGCCCAAGGCGATGGAGAGGCAGAACCGACGTCCAGTTCCTGCGGAAATTCTCCGCGTGCCCTATGCCTTGCGGGATATGCGTAGCCATGAAAAACTGCGCTACGTTGGAGTAAGTACATTTCATTGATGACTTTGAGTTAGGCACTCAATAATGCCATACTGCTTTTTCTGAAAATCATAAAATTAAAAGAACTAATTGGTAATACTAGTTCTTGTATATTAATAATTCATGGAGTATAGTGATTAGCTTGTCGAATAATAAAATAAGCAAATCTTCATGAAATATCTTGAAAAGGAGTGTCCTTGAGGAACGGTTCGAAATGAGCGGTGGGCGGATGATCCTAACGAAAGGAGGGAAACCTGAGGAAAAGGGGCTGGACGCCGAAACGATCATTGCC
>JASANA010007317.1:0-17517 GCA_030248095.1 Ptycholaimellus sp. GST1_10
ACTTCTATTAGTTAGGCTTAGCGTAATTTGGCTTTCAACTGTTCTATGAAACATCAGCCGACTGTTGGGGCTTACTTATACTTGACAGGAAGTGAAAATCGGTCACCTTGGCGGCGTAGACGTGGTCCCCCTCTCCATGGGGTTGGTTAGCTGTATGTAGTGGCCGAAGAAGCCCCGGCGGAGCACAGCGGTGGTGGCCTCCTTGGCCCAGCTCCTCAGGTCCGCGTGCTCTTGCAGGACCCATTCGGTGTTGTTGTCTGCAATTGATGCTAGGTTGAACTTTCAGACCTAAATTTATCGGCTGTTCCATTTATTTTTTGGAGTAAATTCAAAATGTCTCTGTACCAAGAATATTGGCACGAAGCTGCCTTGGCTTTGATTTCTAGAGTGAGACAAGGGAAAAGGACCATGGGTCTCCTGGCGGTAGGTGTGGAAGTTGTTCCACTTGAGCTTGTAGCCCGCCCAGTGGTCCCACTTGAGGGCGTTGTTGGTGTCCGCCAGCCTTCAACCTCACCGTCTCTGCCCAGGTTTGAGTCTATTGGGAAAAGCAGGGACTCACTTGATGAGGATCTGGTTGAGCTGGTTGATGATGCGCTGAAGGAAGGTCTGGAGCTTGCGCAGGTTGGCGCACTCCCTGGCGTCCGCAAAGGGGTGAAGAGGGGGGGGCGGCGTCCAGGAGGAGCACACGGGGTGGACGAGGGGGGACTGGACTGTCTTCCCGCTCGTCGGAGCTCCTTGGCGGGCCGTCGACGTTGGGCTTGTTGTCGTTGAAGGTGTAGGTGCGGATGGAGGGCCCTGGCGGTGGGTGAGGTCGAACACCTTGCCCTGCCCCCTTGCCCCTTGCCACCATCTCTCCCATTTCACTTCCTCTGGCTAAGCTTTGATAGTTGCTTCAATGGTTGGGAAAAGCTTAATGTCGCACCGAAATTCAACATTGAGGAATTGGGTTTAGGAGGTTTATTTACTGGCGTCTTGAAACATTAACACCATGAGTTAAGTTTGGTCTTAGGCAAAAATTTGGGCATTATTTTTGCCTGGGTAGCTAAGCGGGGAAAAGTGTGGCCTGAGGAGAGAGGTGTTGTGGGGAAGTTGGGTAGGCTGTGCAGCAGTGTACCTGCGGCATAGGTATGGAAATGAGATGCTGAGTGCGGGGCGCGAGGGGGTGTGGCACTATGCCCTTTTTAACTCCGCCTCTTGACCTTTCCCAGGCTGCTTTGTTGCGGGAAGTGCTATGACTTACCGCTTGGGCACACCGCTTGGGCACGCTACTTTGTATGCGTTGTGACTCTGGGATTGCAAATTGACTTGCACCAGCTAACATTGCATCTACTTGGCATTGGGGTCATTGTTTAGTTGCCTGGATAGAGATACGTTGGATCAATTGCTAAATTCCTTTCGCAAGGAATAATTAATTTTTCCGAGAAACATCGCAAAGTCAGATGGCAGCAAAAGATGCACTCAAAAATGGATGCAGTAGCTGCACGTACTTTGCTGCCTGATGTTTTAGCACAACTTGAAACAATGAACCATTGCTTATTTCATGATGAGCGTAGTTGAAATTTGCCGACACTTGTTGAAATCATGGGGATGCTTTGTTTTATCTGTTTAAGCTTTCGTTCAACGATGTTTACCACAAAGGGATTTATTGCGAACCAAAATAATGAACTAGGGACTATGGAATGAAAGAATGGAAATTTGGAGGTAGTAGGTTGAGGGCATTTAGGCGTTGAGTGTGCTGCCGAAGATCTCGTACAGGTGCTTGCCTTTCTCCATGTGCTCCCTGTAGCGCCTCTCTTCATTGCGGAGGCCTCGGATTGTGCGATCAATCCGCCCCCAAACCTTCTGCAGAGAATAGCCTTTGCTTTGTTTCGAGAGGGGTTGCATAGGATGCTAAGTGCCTAACCCCACCATGGCTGGTGTCCTCAGGCAAACCCGTCCGCTTGTTGACAAAGGGCTTCTTGACGACGGGGAGGTGGCTGTCCTCCCACTGCTCCTCCACGGCCTGGCAGCAGTGGCTGAGCCAGTCAAGCATGGGCTTCATGCGGATCATCTCCGATCCCAGCCCGTCCGCCTGCCATCCTGACAAAATGGCAATCATGTGGTTTTTCTTTTTCCATCTTTTTTGTTTTGCGGCAATTTGACTAAAAAAAGACACTTGCTTGTAAAAAGAACTAGCGTTGATCTTTTTGATTCAGATGAGGAGTTATTTTGTAGACACAAGCTATGATAGTAGGAGCCTGGATGATTTTAATAATCCACAACCAGGGCTCGCACTATCACAATGCTTGTATTCTACTAGCATGGTTGTTTGTAAACCAAACTTTAATTTGTTTTTATAAACACTTACCTTTGCGCTTATTTTTTTGTAGGGCGTCGTCTTTTGATTAGACACAAGCTGTGGCAATGGGAGCTTGGTTGATCTTAATATTCTACAACCAAGGCTCGCATTACCACAAAGCTTGTGTTCCATCATGCTGGCCCATGGAATGGAACGGTCATACTTTTACGAAGGGTGATTGGAACATCAGAAATTTTCTCGCAAGTTTTTTAGTTTACCTTGGAGCTCGTGGAGGTAGTTGAGGAAGCCGTTGAAGGGTACTGGGTTGGTGGTTGATGGCTTCTTAGTCCAGTCGCTTTGGAAAGCGTTGTTCTTCTTCATCACCCTGAAATGAATATTCATTACCCTGTTCACATCCAGACAGGGAATAACCGGAGGTAGAGGAGGTAGATGGAGTCGTTGTAGAGGTCGAGGTCCCGCTTCAGCTCAGGCCAGTTGTTGTACTCTGTCTTGATTCCCCGCGGGGGCGGCGTCTTGCAGTGCAGCGGGTGCAGGGCGAGCACCAGGCCCAGCTCTTCTCCTTCTGGCTCCTGACCGTAGGCATTGGCGGCCTCCGCCTCCTCCGCTGTTGGTACAGCCTCTGGCTCCTTGGGCTCCGCCTCTCGAAGCAGATCGTACTTGCTGATCTATGATTGAGCATGAATTAGAATTTAGAATGCTTTGAATGGGGTGGATTGCAGAAGTGAAAGCCAAACTCTACTTTATTTGTTTAGTGAAACATCACAAGAGTGTTTGGTGGAATGCATCTTATGCAAAATGTACCCGTTGTTTGCGACAAAATTATCTACAACTGTACGCTTTGGCTTTTGGCCGATATTAGATTTGTTCATTTAAGGCAACGTAGTAATCCTTATAAAAGCATATGATCATTCATGATATCTCTAGCTCATTGAAGATTTCCAATCTTAGGTTTGGCTATGTTTAATTTTTGAAATATCCCATTTTTCGAGTGCCTCATTGGCTAAGGAATTTGAAGCATACCTTGGCTGGGAATTGATGCTGTTGGCTGCTGAAGGAGCAGGTGGTTGGCGGTGAGCATGTCTTGAGCTTGACTGCCTTCTTTGCCGACTGGTGAGGGTTTTATAGTCACCCGAGGCTATTCTTGGCCTTATGTCTAGACGATAATCTAGACGATAATCAAATCAGTTTTTTGACACTTGGCGGATAAAAGAATTCTTTTTATTAAAAAGTTGGAATTAGGACTTAAAATATCAAAGTTGTATGGGTATGGTGCTTAGGGCGTTGCACTTGGCGTATCATTGGGAGCCATGTTTGGATTAGTTATCACTGTGCAATTAGGCGTTGGACGGTGGTGCAACTGCGGCATCTTGTTGCTTCCGCTCGGCTGCAAAGTTTGTTTCTCCTTATCTTGTGCCAAAATATTGCATTGAGTAATTTAACCTGGTTTGGATCCTGGGGCAGAGGCATTGGGTTGAGCGGGCCTTGATGGCCTGGCTGATCCTCATGCTGCCCTTCCAATACCACTGGCAATGGTGGCATGCGGTGCAGGACCTGCTCACCAGTGGCCATTTATTTTCTTCCAATCTTTTAGCTCAGGTATTGACCCTGGGGGAGAGATAGATGGCCTCCATGGCCGAGAGTAGGCAATGGGCGGCTATCTCGGTGTCGAGGTTGCCATAGTACAGCTTGACCTCCTCCCCTGTCTCCAAGTTCATGACCCAGGAGTGGGTCTGGTAGAACTGCACATGGTTGTGCTTTAGGTGGAGGTTGGCCTGGATGATGGTGCATCCAATGGCCTCGGCGGTGATGAGGACAGGCTTCACAAAGCAGCTGGTGAACCCGTTCTTGTCCACCATGTTGTAGGGGTTGAACCCCCAGTGGTCAATTGTTGGCGCCGCCTGCCTTGGCACCTGTTTCAACTGCAATCCCTTCCTTTATCATTTCACAGTAGGGAAAGGGGGGCTGGAACAACTGGTCCGTTGGGACCCGTGCGCTCGACGTTGGAGAGGAGCCAGCGGAGAGATGAGCTGTGGAAGTCGATGGGCTGGGCGTTGTTGGGGCACCAGAGCCCGTCATCAGGCTCTGGATGTGCCACACCAGCCGCTTGGTGCAGGCCTTCTCGCAGCTCAGGTGCTTCATGAGGCCTGCTTCTTCCTCCTCAGATAGCGGGTTTAGGTTGGCCTGCTGACAGGCCTTTTAGGCAAGGGATAGTTAGACTCCAGAAATGCGTGATAGTAACACCTTGAGGGCTTGGAGGCGGACCTTGTCGTTGTGGTTGAGGGTCATGGCCGTGTTCCAGCCGATGGCCTTGCCAGACACCAGCTCGAAGTACTGGCCGCAGATGAGGCCATGGGAGAGCAGGCGCATGCCCGCTCTCTGGGCGTCGTCCCCATCCATCTCCGGCGGGAACTCCAGGTCTGCAATTTGCTTTCATCAATCTCCTAGGTTGGATCATTTTGACGCCAACCTTGAGCTGTTGCTGGATGGCGGGCGTCGAGGATGTGGAAGTTGAATGTTTCCTCCAGTCGGGGCAGGGTCTCTGCGAAGGGAAGGACTGGGGCTGCCTCAGGCCACAAAGCCTGGGCGGGTTGCATGGGGGGCAACGGGGCAGGGTGTGCCATAGTTTGAGCTTTTGATGGAGTTGAAGGGAACGAGGGATGCAAGCAGTTGTTAGCGCAGCATTGGTCGGCTCTAGACTGCGACCAATCCTGGCACTACAACGGAGCTTGGGTTCCCCAGTGAAGTAGGGAGCGTGGATGTGAACACTGAGCTTCAGCGCTCCTTTTATGCGCTCCGCTACTGAGCTTGCAAGACACAACACGTAGGCGTTTGATCTTTGCTGAGAAACCGACTGTTTAGTCTTTCTGGTTTCTCTGACTGTTCTTGGGTGTTTGGGTTATACCCTAGCGATAGCTTAGTGGAATACAATATTTTTTCCTCTATTATTATATTTGGAGAACATTTTTCTTGGCGATAACTCATGGCTTACATTGCTTGCAACGCAGCTGCCATTTTACTTGTCTCATGCATGAAACATCACGCATGACATTTTCTTAAGAAAGCAGCCTTGATGCGCAAGTTAACTTTTCTTGGGAAAACCTGCAGAAGTGAATTGAAAAACCAAGGAACAAACTCGCATTGCTTTTTTGTATCGTTTATTTATTGACTGGGTTTTAGAACTGATATTGCTGCTGGCGCCAGCTGGTTTTCACAAATTTATCTTATGAAACCTCAATGAGAAGGCTAGTGGTAGGATTTGTATAGACTTTGATTTGTGAGGGGGATGAGTTGCGGTGGTTTTTCCTGCCATGCAACTTAATTTATTCTACCCAGCTATTTTTACGATAACGGCATGCGAAGGAAAACCGAGCTTGAAAGTTCTCTCCGCAAGATAAATGCCATATTTTTTATGGCTTTCTAGCACTGAACCCATAATGCTTTTCTTCTGCAGCTCATTGTCAGTCTGCGTTTTTCCTTCATGAACGTGAAAAAGCATTGTTTAGACTACAAACCTTGCACAGATATTGATTGAGGCATTTTCTTGCGCTTTAGCGGCCTTTCAGGTCTTTTTGATGCATCTATTTCATTCGTTTATTAGGGACTCTCTTTCTCTCTCTCAACTCATCTGGAACCGCATGCATCCCCCCACATGTCAACGCGCACACAGAGAGCTTACTTTGCCGGCTTGCATGTGTGCGCTACTCATAGCGTCTAGACCTCATTCATCTACCTCCTCCAGGAACTCCTCCAACTCATCCTCCTCATCCTCATGGCAGTCCCATGGGTTGATTGCTTCACCGACTGCTTCTTCCTCCATCTCATCTTCGGGCTCAGGCTCTGCTTCCATTAGGTAGCTTACCTGGCGCTGGAATCTCACTCTATTCCCCCTCCTCTTTGCTGGGAGGTTTGCGGCCGCTGTCCCCTGCTTGACTGCTGCCCTCTGGTCATTAGGCGCCGTCCTGAGCCTGTGCTACCCCTTGCGCTTTGCGAGCGTTCTTGAAAGCGGGGTGTGAATGAAATCACTTTTGGCACATATTCCGCGCAAGGTTCATCAGTTTCACCCTTCACCATTGTCACAAAATCTTTCAGAGCCCAGCAATTTGTCGGCAAATGGCCTTTTCTATGGCACCAAAAGCAGATTTTAGCCTCAGCAGTAGGGGTGTTTGAGCGGGTTTTCTGGGGATTTGTGGTTCCAGACGCAGGCTTGCCTTGCCCCCGGCCTCTTTGGGCCCAACGGCCTCTTCCTCGGCCTCGGCCCTGCTCCATAACAAGGGCTTCTGATCCTTCTTCTGGCTTAGCATCTAATTCCTGCTGGCCGAAACGAAACTGAGCTGATTGACTGATTGCTGGGTACCGAAAAGATCCTCGCTTCTTTTTGCGTCCACCGCACATGCGGCTGTAGTGGCTGGGGCTGGCCCTTTGTTCAGCAGCGCAAACCGCAGTTCATGACGGATTCCGCCCAGAAAGAATTGCCTTAGCAGCACCTCCTGCGTTTCTACCAGGAAAGATGAGTGACTGGGAAACGCTGTTCGACAACTTTTCGTAGTCTGGCCAGGAAAGGCATGACTTTCTCCCCAGGCTGCTGGACAATGCCTTCGCAGACTGACAGTCTATTGACTTCCGGGGAGCTATCGAAAGTTGCCACTAAGGTATCCCTTATTATGTCATAGCTCTTCTTTCCCTGAGCAGTGTCTGGCAAGCCTCTGTAGGCATCCAGCGCAGGTCCCTCTAAGTAGGGGACAATGAGTGTGTGCCAGGTGTCTTCTTTCTGGCCTTTTGCGCATGCAATTTCTGCGAACCGGGTCAGCCATTGTGTGGCATTTCCATCACCCTCATAGGCGTTCAGCCCCATGAGGTGATATTGGATGGGCATAATGCCCTGAGGATCGCCATTTCCGGTACTGGTTTCTGGCATTTCAGTCTTTGCGGACTTCAGCTTGCTTTGGCGTACAGCCAGAAGGCGAGGCGAGAAAAGAGGGAAGGGAGTGGAGAGAAGAGAGGAAGGGACGGAATGAGGGGGGCCAGGAGGCGAGAGTGAGCTTCAAGTGGCCCGGAGCTCCCAGGACTAACCACAATCCCCACGGCAGAGCCAGGTTGCGAGGGGCTCTCACTACCCTATCCTGGATGCCGCTGCGCAAGGGAGAGGATTAGGCCTGGTGAAACGGAACCAATTGTAAGGTCTGTAGTGCGGTTACATGGGCAGGGAGCAGCGTTTACCAAGAGGAAGCAAGAGTAGAGAGTGATCTCAGGCAGAGAAGCAAGGCACAAGCGCAGCCTTGTTATGGCTGCGCTCTAGACGATAGTCATGTGCCTCACAGCACCGTCGCTGTCCATGCCGATGCGATCCAGGGCTGTCTGCTCCTCCAGCAGCTCCTCCAGAGTGATGGGGCCGCTGAAGGCGCCGAAGACGGTGTGGCAGGCTGAGGATGGCCCCCGTAGCGCATCCGTGATCTGGACCTGCGAAGGCGCCAGGGCTCTGTGGAGGATCACCCCGAACAGTGTCGCGTAGCCCGGCAGCAGAGAGCTCAGGGCCACCGGCCCGCCTCCCGGGCCCAGCACCCCCTCGCGCACACAGAGCCCCCCGAGGGGACCCCCGGCGGCCCGGGGGGCCGGGGGACTGGGGGGGGTGGGGGGTGGAGGCGGGCGGGCCCCCGGGGCTGCGCCGGGCTGCTGAGGAGCCCCCGGGAGGGCCGCGCACCCCCAGCCCCTGAGGCCCTCCCAGCCGCTCCGCCCGCCGTCGCCGGGGGGGGGGGGGGGGGGGGGGGGGCGGGGCGGGGGCCCGCGCGGCGCGCGGGGGCCCGGCGAGAGACCCCGGCGCTCGGGGGGCGGGTGGGCCCCGCCCCCCCCCCCACCCCCCCCCCCCCCCCGCGCACGGCCCCCGAGACAGGGGGAGGGGAGCCGAGGCCCCCTTGGCGCCCCGTGGCTCCCCCGGGGCCGCGCTGCCGGGGGCCCGTGGGCGCTGGGGCGCGCCCGTCGTGTTCAGCACTGTGCCTGAAGTAGACCCAGTGGCTGTAGCTCCGCCCGCTGTTGCCATGGACGCTGGGGTAGCTGGAGAGGGTGTGGAGCGAGGACTGGCCCATGGACTCCTCGTGCAGGGCAGTGTGGTGGCACTGGCGACACCCCGAGACCCGGCAGCCGCCCCCTCGGGCACTGCAACCCTTTGCTCCCCCTTCATGTTTGCCCAGGCAATAGAAGCAGAGGTTGCGGGCAATGGCATTGTTGCAGCGTAGGGCGACGGTGGCGAAGGTGTCGCAGCCCTTGGCCCAGTGCTCGCCGTCGCAGAAGGTGCACCTGGCCTTAAGCTTCTGGCCATCTTTCGGCTTCTGGCCCTGCTGCTGACCGCCTCGGTCGCCCGGGCCCCCGCGGCTGCCTTTCAGCCCCTCCTTCCCTCCCCCTCCCGTAGCCTGGGAAGGTTTCCGATTGGAGGAAAAGAAGGAGGTGCTGAACGCAGAGCTCTTGGAGCCGGTGCTGCGTAGGAGCTTGAGCTCCCCGGCGATGAGACAGAGGAGGTCCTTGACGCTGGGCACCGCTGAGTTGCCCACCCGCGTTTGCTGTTGCTGCATGTCCCGGACGAAGCCAGCGGGTAGGCAATTGAGGAGATGGTAGGTGTGGGAGTCGATCGCGTCCTCCGCCACGCCTGCAGACTCCAGCCTGGCCACCAACAGGCGCAGGCAGTCCGCGAAGGCCTCCATGCCCTCCCGGTCACCCTCTGAGACCGATTCCAGATTAATCAGCTCTTGGAAGAGGATGCCCTTGATGAGGTCCGCTTGGTCGTAGTTGTCGTCGAGGATGCGGATGGCGTCGGTGTAGGCAGTGGCCCCGTGCCAGTCCAGCGGCTTGATCTTGTCCCAGGCTCTGCCGTCGAGGTTGTTGAAGAGGTAGGAGAACTTGTCGGCCTGGCTGAGGCTGGTGTTGACCTGCAGGCTGTGTTCGCACCAGGACTTGAAGCCAGCGTAGGCACCGGGGTCTTCGCCGTCGAAGACTGGGTACTCGTACTTGAGCTTGGGTAGGCCGTGCGGGGTCGTTGCCAGGTTTGCCTGTGGCGCCACCAGCGGCACCCCGGGCAGGGCCACCTGAGGGACCGCCGCCTGCCTGGCCGCCTGCCCCTGGAGGAGCGCGAACAGCTGAGCATCCTGCTGCTGGCGCTGGGCCTGGTCTTGTTGCTGCTGCTGGAGCATCTGCTGAAAGACTTGCATTAGACCCGTCATTTGAGCCTGAAGACCATCGTTGGCTGGGGCTGGCCCTGCCGGCGGCAGGGGGCCTGTGTAGAGGTAGTCGGGGATGTCGCCCTCCCCGTCGGGCTCCACGATCCTGCCATCCAGCAGCTGTTCCACCACCAAGCGCGGGGCGGCAGCTGCTGAGGTGGCCCGGTCGCAGCCCGGGCAGAGCAGGTAGAAGCTGGTGTTGTCCTTGCCCCCGTTGGAGAGCTCCAGGAGGGTGCGATGGTGCTGGACGGTGGCCGATCCCTGAGGCTGGAAGGCATTGTCGAGGCCTGCGAAGCAGAAGGTGAGGGCGCAGTTGCCACAGCTGAAGCGCTGGCTGCCATGCTTGGCGTCCGCGCCCGCCGGACAGGATTGCATACACTTCTTTTTGCTCGCTAGAGGGAGAACTGGAGGGCTCATCTCTCAGGCCAGGAAAGGATGTGAGAAGGAAGGTTGGGGGTGGGTAGCAGGTGTCTGGAGTAGACCCGGAGGCTTGAGCACCGCTGAGGAAGCTGAGGGTGCTGACGCCACTGGGCTTGGTGCAGTCGCTCTCCCCCGCCACGCTCACCCCGTCCAGGTTCGGACAGGAAGGCTCCACTGATTGTTTACGACTCTTCCTTCTTCTGTTATCGAGTGGCATTGAACAGCGGCACAGGCGGAAGACGCAATGGCCCGCCTTGAAACATAAGGATTTCGAGCGGGAACTCGAACTACATCAAGGGGAAAGGGATATGCATATCATATGCCTGGCTAAATGCTGACCTGGCACGACTTGGGGGGGGGAGTGAAGAGGGCTTGGGGTGGAGTGTGCTGAAGCCAGTGCACAGTGGAGTGAAGAAGAAAAGACCACATGAAATTTGCTGGCTGGAAAAAATCTTGTCCATTTAATAACATATTAGTTTACCTCCCAATGTCTGTTTCTTTGCCCACGCATACACTCAGGCACGCGTTGGTACTCTACTCCTTTGTGCGCTTCTGCATTGGTGCATATTTGAATGTATCTACGACTTTTTAGCTTTTCAATGCTTCATACACGACTGATAGGTGTCTGTATGGGAAGATAGTGCATAAGAATAAGCCTGTAGCATGTTTTTTTCAACGGATAATTGTACAACAAAGGGAAGCACTGCAGATGTAAACATGCCGAGGCGGGACTAGTGGCACATATGGAATTGCGCATTCAAGAATGGTTGCATATTCTGCGCTGTAAAGATTGTTGAAAAGTAGTCAAGCCTGATCTGCTGCTACAAATTTGCCTTACAAAGACATCCGTTTGAGGGAGCAAATATTTGCAAAGTCCAAGCACGTTCAAATGAGTGGAGGCGAAAAGAAGAGGGAGGAGAAGAAAAAACGATGTGGTGAGCTCAATCTGTGACTCGGGGAGGAGTCGGATGAGGAAGAGACGAGATTGGATGCAGAGAGCAAGGAGGAAGGCAAGAAGAAGGAGGAGAAGAAGAAAGAAGAGCCTGGTTGTTAAGCGGTGATCCTGGACACAGAGGAGGTGGGGGATGGTGGGGCTGTCGCCAAGGAACGCAACAGCTCTATCAACCCACCCACCTACAATTTCACAAGCTCTGCTCAATTCGGCAGCATCCAGCCAGTCTTTACTTTCTTCATGGTTCCCTTCATGACTGCCTTAACCGTAACTTGTCTTGTACTGTGAATGGTGGTTTTGAGCCTGTGGACCTGAGCAATGGCCCTAGAAGCATGTTCTCCACCAGCAGGGGCAGAGCACAGACCAGCGTGACCTGGAGCGGGGAGCTTGCCTATGCCCACAACGTATTCCAGGACATTGGCCAGAGCAACCGTGGTCAGCCAAAGGCCAATGTACCTCCTGTCCACTGCGCTTGCTTGTATGTGCTGGCGTCCCTCCCCGGCCCCACAC
The DNA here is from genome assembly GCA_030248095.1 of Ptycholaimellus sp. GST1_10. Lineage (NCBI taxonomy): Eukaryota > Metazoa > Nematoda > Chromadorea > Chromadorida > Chromadoridae > Ptycholaimellus > Ptycholaimellus sp. GST1_10. Next base: position 11,387 of record JASANA010007317.1, read on the forward strand.
GGGCGCTGGGGGGAGGCTGAAGACATCACTCGCTTCGGATCTTGACAGTAGAGCCGACCTCCCGAGCCTGGGTGTGTGTGCAGCGAGTCTAGATGGTTGCGTCACCGTGACCGTTGGCGTTTGGCCGGGCTTCAGCATCGTCCCCACCTACGCCATCCTTCCCAAGTGCACTTCAGGGCCTTTCTGCTAGATTGGCCCCCCCCTTTTCGGTGTTGAGAACGAGTTTGGAGCTGAGCTGCCATTGTTTTGGGTTCAGGTTTGATTGTGGGATGCCGTGATCAGCTTCTTTGACCCCGATGCCGTGGCTGCCAACTTTGCCCTCTCCCTCTTCCCCATCTTCTTCACCATCTCTCTCTCTGTCATCAGCAACACCGGGGGCTCTGGATAGTCTAATCACCCGCCCTCTCTGGTGACCTTCTCTTTCATCATCCTCTCCTTCTGCCTTCCCCGCTTCTAGGATGGCAGCCAGACGCTTCTGGATCAGCACCGCCCTGCCCGGGGTGGAGGAGTGCGCGCCCGACTGCAACCTGCCGCCCGATGGCCACTCCCGCACCAAGATGCACTGCGCGGACTGTGGCCTTGTCTTCTGCGCCGCCGGTGCTGACTTCCTCTTCAACCCGCCGGGCAGCGCCAACGCTGCCATCTATGACCGCGTCTTCATGGCCGTATCCACCGATGGCACCGCCTTCCCCAACTTCCGCTACACCTGCAATGTCTGCCAAATCAACCAGGCAATATGGGAGCCCGCCAGCCTCGTGGAGCAGGCAGACGCTGCAGGGATCGCCATCCACCCCGGACGCCGCATGGACGCCCCCGACTACCGCTATGTTGGGCCCAACCTTGGCCGAGACGACCGCGCCGACGCCGCCGATGCTGCAGAGGCCACCGACCGCGCCGATGCCAGACAGCAGCCGGATGCCACCTTCATCCGCGCTGCCACCCAGGCCCGCTCCCAGCAGTCCACCGCGTCCTACCAGTCCCTGGGCGCCAGACAGTCCCCGGCGCCGCCGGACTCGCTGCTGCCCAACTACAACCAGGCCATGAACGCTCCACGGCATGCACCGCGACCCTCGCCCCGGCACTCTCTGTGAGGTTTGCCGCCATCCGTCTATGCCGGCCGCAGCCTAGCCGCCTCTGACAGAATGGAAAGACTGGGTCCGGCACACTCAGCAGCAGTGACGGCAGGACCCAACGCCCAGTGACCAGGCACCGTCCTGCTCCACCTGACGCTCCTGCCGGCACAGCGGCAGTCACAGCAGAGGCAGTTCCAGCTCTTCCAGAGGGGCGAGCACCATCACCTCCTCCAGACACAGCCGTCGCAGGGAGGCCAACCGTCGCCTCATTGACAACCTTGTCAACCTCATCAGGACCATGGCGCCGCCGCAGCCAGTCCCCCAGCCGCCGGCCCAGCCTCTGCCGGCCCAGCCTCCACCGGCCCAGAACCTGCCGGTGCAGCCGCCGCCAGCCCGGCCCCAGCCACTTGTGACAGCTGCGCGTGCTGGGGCAGGCCTTGGCCAGTGCAGGCGCCCTTTGCTGCCGGAGCCCGTCCGCCGGCACCCACCACCGGCCGGCCTCCCGCCCATCCAGCGCCCCAACCCCTTCCTGCCCATCCCTGACTGGGCTGCCAAGAACCCAGAACCTCACTGGCGAGCTCCTCAGGACGTGTGGCTGGCTCCACCCACCCCCCTCCGGCGGTGGAAGAGCCCTGGGGCAAGGGGCGTGGAACGGCCCAGCAAATGCAGCTCCACCCGGCCTCCCCTCCGGCGGCAGAAGCGCCCCAGGGCAGGGGCACGGGCCAGGCCTGCACCACCATCCGGCTCCAACCGGCCCCCCTCCAGTGGCGGAAGAGCCCTGGGGCAGGGGCACGGTCAAGGCCCGGACCCACTGGCTCCAGCCGGCCCTCCCTTTGGTGGTGGAAGAGCCCCAGGGCAGGGGCCCGGCCAAGGCCCGGATCCTCCAGCACAGCCCGGCCCTCCCTCCAGAGGCGGAAGAGCCCCGGGGCAGGGGCCCGGGTATGGCCCAGATCAGCCGCCTCCTCCCCAAGCCCCCTACGGAGCCCCCGTGGGCCCGTGGTAGGCTGGCGGTGGCTATGGAGCAGCGGGGCACCCAAGCTATTTGCTGCCCAAGATCAAGCACACCATTGAAAGCTTTGACGGCAGCGACGTGACGAAGTACCCATGGTTCTGCAGCTGGGTCACCAACCTGTTGGAGCAGTAGGCGATGCTGGAGAGGGACAAGTTCTACTACCTCTATCACAGCCTCGCCGGCCAGGCCCACCAGAAGATCGAGCAGCTGGACCTGAACATAGCTGGGAACTTTGGCCACAGCGCTGGAGACGCTGGATGCCAACTACCGGCGGTCAGACCTCCTCAAGGCCACCCTCTTCCGGAACCTGCCAGACCTCGAGCCCGGCGGCGGACAACAACCTCGGCAGCCTTGAGGCCCTGGTGGACAGCATCATGTACCGCAGACGCCCTGGATCAGCTTCGGGCCGCTGGCGTACAAGATGCCACCATCGACGCCTATGCCTACAACCTATTTGCCAAGGTCCCAGCCAGCCCTGGCCACGAGATTCGGCGGGCGCGAGTTTGGCAGCAACTGGAGCCCGTCCCTGGCATCACCGACCTCCTGGAGGACCTCCGCGCGGAGATCAACTTGCTCCGCTCAATGGAGACCACCCAACCGCCGCTGCCCCGGCACCAAGGCCAGTCCACCGGGAGGGGCCAATAACGCCAGTGGCAAGGGAGGAGAAAGCGGCCATTGCAAGCCCCACTCCTGGCAGGACCTCCCCTGCCTCTTCTGCACCGAGGCTGGGCACAAGAGCTATCGCTGCCCAACGGTGAAGTTGCCGGCCAAGCGGCTTTGCATCATCAACAAGGCCAACTGCTGCCGCCGCTGCATCCAGAAGGGGCACATGGCCAAGGCCTGCCCCAGCACGCGCAGCTGTCACAAGTGCAAGGGCCACCACCACTTCCTCCTTCACGCAGGCCCTAGCAGAGGGCCAGGCCAAGTCCGGCCAGCGCAATGGGGAAGGCGGGAAGGGCAAGACCTGGCCAGGCCTCCAAGGAGACAGCAGCTGCAGCACCGCCAGCATCACCTGCCATCCCACTGCTATCCTCAGCACCTTCAAGGCCCCAGTGGCACGGCCATTGGACGAGCGAGGGGCCAACGTCACCGGCCTGCTCAACTCCTGCTCCAGCCTGTCATGGCTTAGGGAGGATGTTGCCCAGCGCCTGGGCTTCTGCTTCTTCCCCCCAGAGACCATCAACCTCAGCTGCGCTGGCTCCACCAAGCCTCGCCATCTGGTCTCCAGGCCAGTCTTCATCTACCTGATTGGGTGAGACGGCTCCAGTAACAGGTTCAAGGCCCACACTGCTGAGCATGTGTGCGGCCCCATCTCCATCGGCAGGTTCAGCATCCACCCAGACATCCTCATGCCCATCGGCCAGCCTGAGCTTGGCTTTGCCAACCTTCCGGCTGTCAAGGCCAAGGCGCCGGAGATTCACCTGCTGGTGGGCCTGAACACCTACCACAAGTACCTCAGTGCCAGCTGCCCTCACATCGCCCTCACAGAGGAACTCACCATCTACTAGTCCAGCCTCGGCATCCTGCTGGAGGGTGCGCTACAGCTCGGCGAGTTTGCCATCAAGGACCCTGGCTATGAGAGCTCAGCACCGGCCCTGTCTGGGTTTGCCAAGCCAGTCTCTTCTCAGCAGCACCTGGCCAGGCAGTCAGACCTGGAGGTCGTCGGCTTCCATCATGACGCCAACTCCAAGGCAACGACAAACGGATGGAGGAGCTGCTCCGGCCAGATCAGCCGCCACCCTAATGGCTCCTTTGTGGTGCTGCTCCCGTTCCGCAAGGATGCCAGCTGCCTTGCCTCCAATTTCCAGCTGGCCTTTGGGCGGGTCAGCCATAACCACAGCCACCTCAGCCCAGAGGAGAAGCTGGCCTACTACAGTGAGTTGATGTCCAGGCCAGTAGGGGGACTCATCGTGCCAGTGGTCAAGAAGGCTGCCCCCAGCGCCCTTATCCACCACCTCCCCCATTTCAAGGCTCCCGGCACCAAGAAGGTCTGCCCGGTGGTGGACGCCAGCTCTAAGTGCAGCAGCCCGCCATGCTCACTCAAATAAATGATCGATGCCAGCCCAAACCTGCTGGCAGACCTGTTCGCAGTGCAGCTGTTGGAGCACTCTGGCCACTACCTCCTCACCACTGACATCCGTGCCACCTTTTATGCCATGCACGTCTGCAAGGATTTACAGGATGTGTTGTGTGTGATCCTGCCATGAGATCAAGACCAGCCAATGGCAGACGGGAACTTCCGCATCTGGAAGTATACTCACGTCATCATGGGGAGCAGCGCCAGCCCATGGCTTCTTCAAGCCTGCCTTTGCCTGCTTGTCCACCACGCCCTCTCCGATGGCTGCCTGCACGGGCTCTCGGAGGCGGAGGTTCAGGCCATCCCCGCCCTCACCTATGCCGACAACGTCCTCTGGCCCTTCGAGGATGCTGCTGACAGCATCCGCATCACCCACGGCCTGGTGCAGCTGTTTGCCGACGGCGGCTTCGAGCTGTGCAAGTTTGGGTCCAACTGCGATGCCCTGCTCGCCGCCCTGAAGCCTGACCAGCTCCTGCCCACCGACGACACCGTCTCCATTCTCAGTGTTGTCTGGCACATCCCCTCTGACACCCTGCACATGGCGGAGGTGAAGATGGAGAACAACAATAAGCCCAGCGTCTGCAAGCTGGCCAGCATTGCCACCCGCGCCTTTGACCCATTCGGCATCGTTGGCCCCGTCACCCTCAAAGGTTGCCTCCTGCTCTATGAAGCTTTTCCCCACTGCAGGACATGGGACGCAAAAGTCCCAATGGAGGTGGGGGCCAAGTGGCCCAAGCTCTGCACCCAGCTCCATCGCTGCCACAAGCCTGCCATTCCCGGCCACACGGCCCTGGGCCCGAGCTAGTCCTGTGTCTCGGAGCACTCAACTTCAACGCATACGCGTTCACCGCCTACGCCGTCTACCCTGGCACGGGGAATGCCAAGTTCCTCCTAGGCAAGGACCACCTTGTCCCCAAGGAGAAGAAGGGGATCATCATCTCCATTCCCCGCATGGACCTCTGGGCTGCCGTTGCTGCCTCCCGCGCTGCCGCCCTACTCGGCAAGGCCCTGGTCTCCGTTGTGACCTTCGGCAAGGTCACACACTACATCGACAATGCGGCCATGCTGGGGTGGCTGGATGCTGGTGAGGCTCCGTGAGCCTACGAGAACCGGCGCATCCAGGAGCTGCTGGAGGCCACCCCGCAACCTCGCTTCCACTACATCCCTTCTGCCAACAACCCGGCGGACTGGCTGACAAAGCCACGGGATGTGGACACGCTGCTCCAGGAGCAGCTCTATCTTCAAGGTCCCTCCTTCCCCACAGGGGCCAGGTCCGAGTGGCCGGACGCGATGGCGCAGCCATCCAAGCAGCTGGAGCCAGACCCGCCCAAGGGGCGCAAGGGGGCGACTTCCTCACCAAGGCTGGCCGCATCGTCGATGCATGACCTTGCCGAAGGTCACAACGGAGACCAGGGCCTTGCCGAGTAGGGCGGCAGCGCGGGAGGCAGGGACGGCAGCCCAGAGGTCCAGGCCGCCGGGAATGGAGATGATGATCCCCTTCTTCTCCTTGGGTAGGTGGTCCTTGCCTAGGAGGAACTTGGCATTCCCCGTGCCAGGGTAGACGGCGTAGGCGGTGAACGCGTATGCGTTGAAGTTGGTGTCCGAGAACAGGACTAGCTCGGGCCCAGGGCCGCATATGCCGTGTCAGGGGATGGCAGGTTTGTGGCAGCGGCGGAGCTGAGCGCAGAGCTTGGGCCACTCGGCCGCCACCGCCGCCGGGACTTTTGTGTCCCAGGTCCTGCAGTGAGGGTAAGCTTTGTGTAGCAGGAGGCGACCTTTGATAGTGACGGGGCCAACGATGCCAAATGGGTCAAAGGCGCGGGCAGTGATGCTGGCCAGCTTGCGGACGCTGGGCTTCTTGTCGTTCTCCGTCTTCACCTCCGCCACGGGCAGGGTGTCAGAGGGGATGTGCCAGACAACACCTGAGCGATGACAAAGGACGTAACTGAACGAAGAACATGACAAACAA
>JASANA010007318.1:0-63693 GCA_030248095.1 Ptycholaimellus sp. GST1_10
CGTAGTGGCCTTCGTTCAGATCCCCCTGAAGCACACCTCTGCCAGCTGCGACAGTGTGCGCTGTGAAACCTCTCAATGCTGTCCGGCTGAAAGGTGGGTTGGGAAAATTGTTTACTATTGCTACATTTCACTAAATCTGCAAAGCTGGCAGCCTAAGCCTAAGATTAGGATTAAGACTAAGTTTAAGCCCTGGAAAGCGGAAATGGAAGCTGGGGCATTGCAGTTGTGAAAGGCCAAAGGGATTCCGGAGAGTTGGGGAAAGTCTCGACCAGCAAGGGCCAGCCGTCCGATGGCCTCTGCCACTTTGACCATCATTCGTCCGTTGCGGTAGAACTCTGCAAACTGGCAAACTCGCTTCTGAGCAAGAGTGGAGAAGGGGGAGGAGGATGGAGTGCCTGCATGAGCTCCGCGCGAGTCCTGCCGGCCAGGAGAGGGCTGTTGGAGAGGAAGGGGGGGAGACGGCCAGGAAGCCTACCACCGTGGCGCAGTACTTCGCCACGATGTTGTCCACGAAGCCCAGGCTGAACCGGAACAAAACCTCAATTACGCCTAGGGCTCTTCTCAAACCAGGGCACAGGATGTGAAAGCATAAGACTAGCTCAGTTTAAAAACGAATTGCAACAACTTTTTTGCTACCCAATCACCCGCCAATGTGTGACCCAGACGTGTGCTCAGGCCAGATTGCCTAGTTCATAGACTCAGCTTTGTTGAAAGAGAAGAAATGATGGTGCACCAAGCGTCTGAGATGGGCCACAAGTCGGTGGAAGGCATCGGCGATGGTGGATCGCTCCCGAGCGTTGCCCATGTAGAAGGCGATCTCCTCGCTGTTGGTGATGAGGCGGGAGTTGACGAAGCGGTACTCACCCTCCAGCTGCTGCTCCACCATCGTCATACGCCCTATCGGTCGCCGCAGCCTTCAAGCACCCTCCAATATCAACCACTTCTCAACCTCCCCGAACTACTCAGAACCATGTGAGGAATGCGCCGGAAAGGAAGAGATAGCCCAGCAATGCTCCGGGGGCCTGGAAACCCACTGCGGCCCCCAATCGAAAGATGTACAGCACCATGTCCAGGAATGGCTGAAAGTGGTCTGATGCATGGAGAATGATGAGAGTGATAGAGGGAGTAGTGGAAGGACCTTGGTGAGGTTGGAGTAGACCTCGACGATGGATTCGCAAAGCTTCTCCACGTCCTGCGTCAGCAGCTGGTCCGCGTTTGCGATTCGGTTGTCGATATTAGCCATTTTGTAAAAAGTAAAACCGCTGAATAATCGATTTTTTTTCCTTCAGGCATCAGCCAGAAACAAAGCAGAACTTCATGTACTGCTGGTAGAGATGCTGGCTCAGCCTGGTTCGAAAGCGAAGCTTCAGCTCACTCAGGCCGAACTGCCAATTTTTCAGGGCGTCATATTTCGAAACTGGCGGCCAATAAAAATGTGCCTTAAGCATGTTGTTGATGACGGAGACAGCGGGCATGGCGCAGATGTAGGCAAAGAGATGTCGCCCGAATTCACTACGGTTCCGGGTAATGATTGAACTGCCAAGTTACCCTTTGCATTGGCCGATTTCATCTGACTGGATGCTGGAACCTTTCAATGTAGGTGCCGTTGGAGATCATCCAGACATCCGCATAGGTCCTGGCCAGCAGGGAAGCAGCCACCAAGAGGCAGAATCCCGCCTGGCAACTCAGCTGCAGTTCATCTCCACAGTACCAAGATGAAGTGCAGCAGAACCTCCGGTGACCGCCAGGAGGGTATGACGACTCTGAGAATGCGTAGTATGCGGGCAGCAAACTCCGCGTCCACCACCGCTTTCTCCTTTTTCCCACCCTCTGCACGCTTCACGTAGCCAGAGCGCTCCCTGGATGAAGGCTCACTCTTAGTTAGGTAGGTGCAGGGATAGGAAGGTATAGGTAAGTACGTGGGTGCCTGCTTCTTGTAGAGGTAGAAGAGGAGGGCGGCCACGGAGCTTCCCGCGATGGCCGCATGCCTCGCCGACAACTTACTCAGCGCCGGGGCCATGTCTTCAGCTTAAAACCTGCCTTTTCTGCTCAATCGTTTGCCATTTATACTGCTTCGTTTCTGGACAAAGAGTATTTTCTTTGCCCAGAAACGAAGAAGAAAGATAACGACAAGGAGAGTTTCATTCTGGCTCAGGTAATAGGGTGACAAATTGCTATCTATTAGAGCAGTATGGTTGGAAGCCTTTGAAGCAGAAAAATGATGGAAGCCTAGAACTTGTTTTGAAGGTGATAATGCAGGCAATGAGCGCGAAATCGATCAGAAGCTAAGACTAGGCTGGATGGAAGAGGTGTAAAAGTGCGCAGTTGTCAGCAGCCTGCACATCTAGAAGATTTGGAGCGCAGTCTCTGCCGCCCATTCCCGCACTCTCCCGCCTTTGAAACACCGCAGCCCTCCTCACCGCCCCTTTCATCACCCATCAGACTTCACCACTGCTTGCCACATATAACTGGATTATCCCCCTCTCAGTTTAACCAATGCGCGTATAGGCCTGACAAATAATCTGAATCACCTTAATCTTGATTTGAAGAACTCTTTTGTTTACGTGAACAATTAGCTGTGAAATACTGAATTCATGAGATGCTGATTGTTTGCAGTTGCTCAAAGAAGGTGTATAGAGAGAATGTACATCAAGAGCATAACGATCGATGGCTTCAAGTCCTATTCGAAGCGGACAGTGATCCAGGGCTTCGACAGGGAGTTCAACGCCATCACCGGACTCAACGGCTCCGGCAAGTCCAACATCCTCGACTCCATCTGCTTCGTCCTCGGCATCCGCAACCTCAGCAACGTCTTCCTCTCTTCCCCACCCTCGTCCCCTGTTGGTGAGAAAGAGATTGAAGGTACGAGCAGCTCAGCTACAGGACCTGGTCTACAAGTCCGGTCAGGCGGGCATCAAGGAAGCAACGGTCTCCATCGAGTTCGACAACCGAGACAAGGCCGCCTCCCCGCAGGGCTTCCAGGGCTGCGATGAGATTGTCGTCACCCGCAAGGTCTCTTTATCATCCACTGAGAAGAGGGAGGCTAGAGGTGGTTGTAGATAGTGATCGGGGGTGGAGCGGCTAACAAATACCTCATCAACAGCGCCAAGGTGACGGAGAAGAAGGTGGCCGACATGTTCGCCACCGTCCAGCTCAACGTCAACAACCCACACTTCCTCATCATGCAAGGCCGCATCAACAAGGTCATCAACATGAAGCCCAAGGAGGTCCCCCCATCCTTTGCCCCCTCTTACATCCTCCTCTCATCCTTCCGAACTCCTCCAGATCCTGGGCCTCATCGAGGAGGCGGCCGGGACGAAGTTCTTTGAGACGAAGAAGGAGCAATCCCTGAAGACGATGCAGAAGAAGGAGGAGCGCATCGCGGAGATCGACGACATTCTCAGTGCCCGCATTGAGCCTGAGGTCAGCCAGCCTTTCCAGCCCTTCCCCTAAACTTCCCTCCCCAAAAGCCACAGTCTCTTCCAGGTGCGTAAGCTGAAGAGCGAGAAGGAGAAGTACCAGGAGTACCAACGGCTCAAGATCAAGGTCAACTCCGGCCACAAGATGCTCGTCGCCATTCGCTTTCGCGACATCACCGTTTTCCTTCCTCCCCTCCTTCCACCCCTCTCCTATCATCACTCTCCAATACCCCAGGAAGCCGTGGGCAAGGCAGAAGCAGAGCTGGAGAAGAAGAGCGGGGAGCAGGCTCAGGTAGAAGCTCGTCTGGCCAGTCAGAAGGAGAGCCAAAAAGCCACCGCCGACGAGAAGGCTCAGCTGGAGGCGGAGAACCAGAACGAGAGCGACATTCGTACCCATCCACTTCTCCTTTGGAGGAGGAGGGGGAAGGGAGGGGAGGTTTGCAGAGGAGATGGAGCACAATGTGGGCCAGCTGCGAGACGAGCTGCTGAAGGCCAACCAGGGTCTGAAGGGGCTGGCGGACGAGCTGAAGGATGTCCAGAAGCGAGAGAAGGACCTCCTCAAAGAGATTCAGCAGGCATCCTCCTCTTTCACACTCACTAGACTTTCACACTCTTTTACACTCCCCTGCCTGCTCAGGATGAGACAGCGCGCGGGAAGAAGGAGGAGGAGCTGCGGCAGAATGAGGCGGACTACGGGGACGCCGAGAACGCCGGCGAGGAGGATTTGAAGCGTTTGAGGCCTTTGGGGGAAGAGGAAAGGGAGGAAGGGGGATTGAAGTGGTGGAGGAGGCAGAGAGGGAGTTGGCGGAGCTGAAGCAGGGCCGCTTCCAGGACGCGAGCGGGAAGGCGCGCACCATCCAGCAGCAGCTCATCGACGCTCGCAAGGAGCTCAGCACTCGCGCCACCACCGCCACCACCGCCCAGAGGACGTAAGTCCAATTTACAATACACCTTTTCTCAATACATTCTCCAGAAACAAACCCAAAACCTCGGTCATTTGATTTGTTTCATGAATTTTGGCATCAAAATTGTCAAAATGTTACAAAATGTTCCAACACCTCTTCTCTAAACATTTTCCAAAACCAAATCCAGAAATTCCCTCATTTGATTCATTCGCGAATTTCGGCATCGAAATTATCAAAATGTACCAAAATGTTCCCCTATCTTTTCTGTAAACATTTTCCAGAGCCAAATCCAAATCCTCGCTCATTTGATTAGTGTTCATGAAACATCAACATGTATGAGCTGGTTGAGGCTGGGACGGGCGGAGGCGGATGTGAAGCGAGCAGAAGCGGGGCTGGCCAATGCACCGGCCACGGGGGCGGAGGAAGCCCGGCGACTGGGCAAGCTGCGGACGGAGATGACGGCCTTGGAGGAGAAGATGGCCGCCACCGGCTTCCAGCCCGCCCAGCTCAGAGAGGCCCAGGCGGAGGCCGACCGCCGGGAGTCCGACCTCCACCGATTCAGACGTCAGCTCGACGACTGGGGAAGATCCTCGTTGGCCTCTTTTTCATTTTTTTATCATTTTAGTTTGTTTTCCATAAAATATGTCTTAACTTCTTATTTTCATTAATTTGCCTAAATTCTTATTTTATTCTTATTTTCTTTAATTTGTCTTATTTGCCGCTTCATCGATTTTGGGAAATTTTTAGTTTCACCCTTGATGTTTACGTAAAGATCAGCTGCTATGCGAATTTGACATGGATTTGTGCTCGAGGAAAGTTGCTTCTCAACGGGACAAAAATGTGCTTTTATGGGCATATTTAAGGGGTAAATAGGTCGAGAAATAAAGAATAGTAGGAGCACCTTTTTTCTTTTGCTCTCATCAGTGTCTCAATGAGAAGTCTCAAACTTTGCTTACTTTTTTTGTACCCATCCAAGTCAAAATTTTTGACGGATGCTTCCTTGTGAAAATGAGAAGAAATGTGTGAAGGGTGTGAATGATATTGAGGGAGAACAGCAAGCTGCACTTCCCGCTCTCCGACCGATTCCCGGCCTCCGAGGTGGCCGGCACCATCGCCTCCCTCCTCAAACTCGCCGACCACCGCTTCGCCACTGCCATCGAGACTGCGGCTGGGCTCCAGGTACGCTTCTGCTTTTCCAAACGGCTCCCCCAGAACTGAGCAAGAGGCTCAACTGATCAAACTGAACTCAAGGACAAAAATCCGGAAGTCAGCCACTCAAAAGCATCGACCACAATCACAGTCACTAAAGAGCAGACAAATCAGGCTAAGAGACCACAAAACTAGCACGAAGAAACGAACACGCACAGGAACTCACTAAAGCCTTCAGAATACATTTGTCTAGCAGATCCCAGCCTGGTTGGTTTTGATCGCAGACAGCCCAAAGTGAGTGTGAGAGAGAGGTGGTTTGGGGGTCTAGGCCTCTGAGTGGGAGGGGGTCTAGGCGGGTCGTTGGAAGACGAATTCGTTGTAGTGGTTCCAGCGCAGCTCGTCGCTGTCGGGCGGTCTGGCCGCAAAATCGCCCGGAGACAAGGCCCCTGCTGTTGCCGCACCGCCGGAGTTGGCGCCCGAGCCTGCGCTGCCCACCTCAAACACCCTTCCTTCCACCTTCATCTCTTCCTGGCCAGGGCAGGGACCATGGAGAAGCCGGCTGTGTACAGGGCGTCGAAGGCCATCTCCAGACTGTTGTGCTTCAGGAAGACGCGACTGGTGTAGCGCCCAAACTCCCCGCTGATGTCCGCATCTCGGCTGTCGTTCAGAAACTCCCCGAAGACCTGGGCAGGATAGGTTGGCTGGAAGAGGAGGCTAGGGCAAGGGGTTGAGGGGGAACCTCGCGACAGAGGTCGCTCTTGCCGCAGACGATGATGCGGTTGAGCTTGCGGAAGTTCACGTCCGCTTGCCCGTCCCGCCCGAAGGCGAAGGTCCCGCGATAGCCGACCGTGATGCAGCCTTCAAAGCTTCCTCCTCCTCCATTCACCCGCCCGCCCTCCCCTCAAGCCTCCGCCAACCAGCGCCCCGTTCCCTCTCCTGCAAGGCCGTCAGCAGACTCTCCAGCTTCAGCCTCTGCGCCAAGGCCTTCAGCCCCGTGCGCAGGCTTAGTCCCAGCCCCGTGGGCAACGATTCCGTCTGCAGGAAGCTGATGAGGCAGGCCAGGCATCCCGCATCGCAGTCCAGGAAACTGCAAGACCAGCAGTTTTGGAGGACAGTTGACTCCTCCAATTGGGCAACTAGGAATCGGCCTGCTCCAGGGGCAGGAGCTGGATGGCCCCGGCAGCTTCTGCATTGCCGCACAAGGCCGCTGTGAGCAGGGAGACGGGGGCCGCGGACCGCAGCAGGCGTCGACTGAGCAGGAACTCACGATCACCCGCTTTCAGCCGCACCAATTCTCCCATCCCCTTGGCGCTAGGATGACCCTCAGACTCAAGCTCCCATCACTCCCATCTGAGGCCTGGAATAGGAGCTTCTCTGGGGGGAGGCGCTTGGATTGAAGCGGGGGAGAGGAGGAGGAGCCCTGACCGGAATCCTGGCAGAGGAAGAGAATGAGGACACACACACTGAAAAGGGGGGAAGAGGGGGAGGGGACAGAAGACGGAGAAAAAGGAGCCCTATGGGGGAAGATATAGGCGCCACCCCCTCCTCCTTCTCCTCCCAGACTCTGAGCGGCCCTCAGCCCCTGCCCCCCGTCCCTCCCGTCCCCTTCTCATGGCAGAGGCCAAGAGCGCATCAATAGCCATCCTTCAGGCCGCCTCCACTCACGGCCCTCTCAAGCCCGCACTGGCGGCCTTATATCACCTCTAGCCCTAGCGACACGCCCTTGTCGCAGCAGCAGAGACCACCCACACATCCTCCTCTTTTCCTCCATTGCCCCTCCCCTCATCCTCCCCTACCCCTCCCCTTCTACTTTCCCCAGACACCCTAGCCTCCCCAAAAGAGATGCATAAGGCAGCCAGCTGCATAAGTGACTTAGGAGGGTGTGTAGGCCTGTGAGAGAGGAGGCATAGGCAATGAGGCCAGAAAGGTCCGGGAAGCGGAAGGATGGGAGCGGCGGGGTTGTTTGAGGGAAGGAGAAGGCTGTGGCGCCTTGGGAAATCTGGGGGGCTGACTAGGGGAGGTCGGAGAAATACCCCTCTCCACTCTCCCACCTCCCCCCACCTCCTTTGGCTTTATGTTCTCGCGGATGCTGAGTGCGGCGTGCAGAACGTGCCTGGCAAGCTTGAGAGGACGAGACATTCTAGCCGCACCGCTTCCGCCCCCCTCAGCAGACGTCCTTCAAGACTTCATCTTCCCTACCCTCCCATTTCTATTGCACCCCACCAACACCCCCTTCTTCTCCCTCCTTCATCCCCCCCCCTACACAGCAGCCCACCCGCAGGAAAGAGCGGAAGGAAGCGGAGTGAATGGAGCAGTGGGCCTTTCACTGAAAGCCCCTCCCTCCCTCCGCACGCGCGCATTCCAGCGGCGCTCTTGCGACGCAAGTGAGAAGTGGGCGGAGTGCTCATAAATTGGCCACTTCTTGTCGGAAGATATGGGCCTCGTTTGTGCATGTAGGCTGGGGGAGAGGGTAGGTGGGGAGTCGGAGGGATAAGAGAAGAAGGTAGGGGAGTGGGTGGGAAAGGGGGCTGGGGGGAGGGGCGGGCAAGAGTATGAGGCCGCAAGTGGGTGATATCAGCGGCTATTTCATTTGTCAAAGGCGGCGGGAGCGGTGGTGCAGAGAAGATGGAAGGGGAGGGAGGGGTGGAGGGGAGGGGAGGCAGTGAAGGTGTCTGCTGGAAGGAGTGGACAATTAATCGCCATGGAGAAGCGAAAGGGCGCTGGGGCATGAGCGTTGGCTGGAATCAGGGGGTGGCTGGGCGCCTATGGCGACAGGATTGAGTGAGGGCCAATTAGCTCCTCCACCCTGCAACAGGCGCAGCCTAATCACCCACCAAATACTCCTTCGAAAACAACATGCCAGAAGAAAAGCAAGGGATAGGAGAGAGAAGGATAAGACAATGAAAGTCGGGCTGCTAAAGAAGACTAATGGAAATTGGAGCCCTCTCGGCCTAGCAACGGGGATGAGAGGGTAAAAAGGGGGCTTGCAGCTGTACCACGTGGTGACGAGGGACAGCGAAGTGGCTCGTCGCGTGCTGAACGTGTGGCCGCGAGACTTTGGCCGTGTCACCTTCCTGCCCCTCACCGATGTCTATCCCACCTTCCTGCCGCCCAAGAAACTCGCCGAGGCTAAAGCCATGGTCATTGCTCCTAGTCCATTCAGCTCAATTCTTGATTGGAAGGGTGAAATGAGTTGGAGGCGGCGAAGATGGGCGGAGAGGTGTGGGACGCGATGGAGCTGGTGGGCTTCGATGGGGCGTACAAGGATGCGGTGGCGATGGTGCTTGGGCAGAAGGTCATCTGCTCCACCAACGATATCGCCACCCGCGTCTGCTTCGAGCTCCACCTACGCTCCTACACCCTGGACGGGGATCAGTACAATCCCGGCGGATCCATCCGCGGCGGTTCTCTTCTCATTCCTCTCCCCTTCTCCTTCTCCACCTCTTCTATCACCCTTTATCTTCTTAGTCTCATTCTTTTTTCCCCTCATCGCTCTCATCCTCTTCTCTTCTTCTCCTATCCTCATCCTCCTCCCATGTTCCAGGAGCCAAACGACAGCAGCAAGGGGGCGGCCCCTTCGAGCGCCTTGGCCAGCTCGTCCAGCTTCAGCAGCAGGTCGGGGAGCATCAGGCTCGACTCAAGGATCTGAGCGAGTTCCTTCCCCTCCTCCTTCTATCCTCCTCACCCGGTACAAAGGCAGCAAATGGACAGGAGTGTGAAGCGACTGCGCAGTGAGCAGCAGGAGTTCTCCGAGCAGGAGCGAGCCCTGGGCACCCTCCGCTCCGAGGCCACCGAACTCCAGGCTGCCCTGGAGTCCAACGAGCACCACCGTCTTCAGATGGAGCTGGAACGCCTTCACCAGCTCATCGGTTACTACATCCTCACTTCTTGGCCAACGATTCCATTCCAGCCATATTCAGGATCCCAAAAGGTGGACATAAAATGATCCGATTGGCTTCTGCTTTTGTCATAATAAATGTCCTCTATTAACCCACCCGTTTATTGTCCCAAAAGCAGAAGTCGATGGGATGACTGCATGTCCACCTTTTGGGGCCCTGAATCGTGGAAAATAAGGGATAAGAAGGAAGAGATGGGTGCAGAGACGACGAAAGAGACGCTGGGGACGGCGCAGGGAGAGAAGGCGGAGTGGGAGGGGCGGATTGCGGAGCTGGAGGAGAAGGCGCGGAACGAGAGCCGACTGAAGAAGGAGCTGATGGAAGCTGCCCAGGCCAAGGCCACCAAGGCCCGCGCCCGCCTGGAGGCCAACAAGAAGCGCTACCAGAACTCCAAGGAGGTCCTTTGCCCACCTTTGCCGTGGTCTTGAGAGAGTTGAGAAGGCTGGGTTTGAAGGTGCTGGGCTCCCTGCGAGAGGAGTTGCGTCAGCTGGAGGCCGCCGTGGCCAAGAACGAGGAGGAGTTGGTCGCCCTGCGAGAATCCATTCAGGCCAAAAAGGAGGCGATGAAGAAGCAGGAGGCCACAGTCGCCGATGAAAAGGTGGCCCCACTCGCCTCTTCTCTTGGCAGAAAACAACTCATCTCTCCAGAATCGGCACCAAGAAGCTCAGGAAGCACTGGACAAGTACAAGGCCGTCCTCAAAAGCCGCGAGCAGCTGATCAAGAAGAAGGAAAAGTTGGCCATCTTTTCTCGATTTAAAAAAAATTTAAACATTTAAAAATTAAATTTTAAATATTTTAAAATTAAATTTGTAAATTTTTAAAAATATATAATTTTTTTAAATAATTTTAAAATTCGATTTTAAACTTTAAAAATAGATTTAAATTGAGCAACTGAAATTTGAGGGAGTTGGCCAAGCTGCGAGACGACATCCACGAGACAGAGCTGGCGCAGAGTCGGCTGGCCAACGAGCTGGAGGCCAATCGCGCCCTGCTGCGAGGGGAGCAGAACAAGATGGAGGAGCTGGTGCGGCGAGAGGCGTGGGTAGAGGCTGAGAAACACCTCTTTGGCCGACCCGACAGCTGCTACAACTACGCCACCAGAACCATACAGCAGGAGGAGGAGGCTCAGGTCTGGCTCATTTGCTAGTAAAAATTCCACTAACTCGAAGAATTGTTATCTAGTTGATGAAGATGGAATTAAACGAATAACTAGATAACAATTATTCTAGTTGGTAGGATTTTTAGCAGAAAGTAGCATCAGAAAGGGTGACGTCAAAAGTGACACAAATGGAGTCCAATAAATATGATAGTGGAAATAAAGAGGAGGAGTTTGACAGGCTGCGGACAGAGGGCGCTTCCAGGAGCTGGACGGGACCATCAACATACAGGCCATGCAGAAACTCACCGAGACTCAGAACCAGGCCGAGGAGCTGCAAGCCAAGCGGTCCCGCCTCATATTCATCAATTCAATTGATGCATGGCTTGCCCTGCTTCCAGAAAGCGTCTGGACAAGGACAAGGAGAGCCTGCGGGAGGCCATCCAGGAGCTGGACGACCTGAAGAAGAAGAAGATCATCAAGGCCTTCGAGAAGGTGACGAAGGACTTCGGCGAGATCTTCTCCACCCTCCTGCCCGGCGCCGAAGCCAAGCTCGTACCGGCCGACAGAAAGTCTGCCCTGGAAGGCCTCGAGGTATGCCCTCCCCCCATTCCTCCTCAGCTGAAGGTGACGAAGGACTTCGGCGAGATCTTCTCCACCCTCCTGCCCAGCGCCGAAGCCAAGCTCGTACCGGCCGACGGAAAGTCTGCCCTGGAAGGCCTCGAGGTATGCCCTCCCCCCATTCCTCCTCAGCTGAAGGTGACGAAGGACTTCGGCGAGATCTTCTCCACCCTCCTGCCCAGCGCCGAAGCCAAGCTCGTACCGGCCGACGGAAAGTCTGCCCTGGAAGGCCTCGAGGTATGCCCTCCCCCCATTCCTCCTCAGCTGAAGGTGACGAAGGACTTCGGCGAGATCTTCTCCACCCTCCTGCCCAGCGCCGAAGCCAAGCTCGTACCGGCCGACGGAAAGTCTGCCCTGGAAGGCCTCGAGGTATGCCCTCCCCCCATTCCTCCTCAGCTGAAGGTGACGAAGGACTTCGGCGAGATCTTCTCCACCCTCCTGCCCGGCGCCGAAGCCAAGCTCGTACCGGCCGACAGAAAGTCTGCCCTGGAAGGCCTCGAGGTATGCCCTCCCCCCATTCCTCCTCAGCTGAAGGTGACGAAGGACTTCGGCGAGATCTTCTCCACCCTCCTGCCCAGCGCCGAAGCCAAGCTCGTACCGGCCGACGGAAAGTCTGCCCTGGAAGGCCTCGAGGTATGCCCTCCCCCCATTCCTCCTCAGCTGAAGGTGACGAAGGACTTCGGCGAGATCTTCTCCACCCTCCTGCCCAGCGCCGAAGCCAAGCTCGTACCGGCCGACGGAAAGTCTGCCCTGGAAGGCCTCGAGGTATGCCCTCCCCCCATTCCTCCTCAGCTGAAGGTGACGAAGGACTTCGGCGAGATCTTCTCCACCCTCCTGCCCAGCGCCGAAGCCAAGCTCGTACCGGCCGACGGAAAGTCTGCCCTGGAAGGCCTCGAGGTATGCCCTCCCCCCATTCCTCCTCAGCTGAAGGTGACGAAGGACTTCGGCGAGATCTTCTCCACCCTCCTGCCCGGCGCCGAAGCCAAGCTCGTACCGGCCGACAGAAAGTCTGCCCTGGAAGGCCTCGAGGTATGCCCTCCCCCCATTCCTCCTCAGCTGAAGGTGACGAAGGACTTCGGCGAGATCTTCTCCACCCTCCTGCCCAGCGCCGAAGCCAAGCTCGTACCGGCCGACGGAAAGTCTGCCCTGGAAGGCCTCGAGGTATGCCCTCCCCCCATTCCTCCTCAGCTGAAGGTGACGAAGGACTTCGGCGAGATCTTCTCCACCCTCCTGCCCGGCGCCGAAGCCAAGCTCGTACCGGCCGACAGAAAGTCTGCCCTGGAAGGCCTCGAGGTATGCCCTCCCCCCATTCCTCCTCAGCTGAAGGTGACGAAGGACTTCGGCGAGATCTTCTCCACCCTCCTGCCCGGCGCCGAAGCCAAGCTCGTACCGGCCGACAGAAAGTCTGCCCTGGAAGGCCTCGAGGTATGCCCTCCCCCCATTCCTCCTCAGCTGAAGGTGACGAAGGACTTCGGCGAGATCTTCTCCACCCTCCTGCCCAGCGCCGAAGCCAAGCTCGTACCGGCCGACGGAAAGTCTGCCCTGGAAGGCCTCGAGGTATGCCCTCCCCCCATTCCTCCTCAGCTGAAGGTGACGAAGGACTTCGGCGAGATCTTCTCCACCCTCCTGCCCGGCGCCGAAGCCAAGCTCGTACCGGCCGACAGAAAGTCTGCCCTGGAAGGCCTCGAGGTATGCCCTCCCCCCATTCCTCCTCAGCTGAAGGTGACGAAGGACTTCGGCGAGATCTTCTCCACCCTCCTGCCCAGCGCCGAAGCCAAGCTCGTACCGGCCGACGGAAAGTCTGCCCTGGAAGGCCTCGAGGTATGCCCTCCCCCCATTCCTCCTCAGCTGAAGGTGACGAAGGACTTCGGCGAGATCTTCTCCACCCTCCTGCCCGGCGCCAAAGCCAAGCTCGTACCGGCCGACGGAAAGTCTGCCCTGGAAGGCCTCGAGGTATGCCCTCCCCCATTCCTCCTCAGCTGAATGTGACGAAGGACTTCGGCGAGATCTTCTCCACCCTCCTGCCCGGCGCCGAAGCCAAGCTCATACCGGCCGACGGAAAGTCTGCCCTGGAAGGCCTCGAGGTATGCCCTCCCCCCATTCCTCCTCAGCTGGGGGGAGCTAGACTTCTTATTAGGCATAGCTCCTGTCATCCTAACCATTTATCTTCATGTCAACTCAACAATATAAATCTAAATGTTTTTCTAACTAATCTAAACTTATTCATTCGATTTGAGTGGCATTGGCCTAAAGCTATGCCTCTTATGAGTCATACTCATAGTTGCTGTCTTCATAACCATTTCTTCCAATGCCAGTTATTCTAATGCTAGCGGATAAGCGGTGTTGCATTAAAACTTGAAAACGTCAATGCTTTTGCCAGTTCCGAGTGGGCTTCAATGGCAACTGGAAGGAGTCCCTTGGGGAGCTGAGTGGAGGCCAGAAAAGTCTCGTCGCCCTCAGTCTCATCCTGGCCATGCTCAGGTTTCGCCTTTGCTCATCCCCTGGGCTTAGAGGGATTGAAAATGGTGGTTTGAGGTTCAAACCGGCACCGATCTACATCCTGGACGAAGTGGATGCGGCCTTGGACCTCAGCCACACGCAGAACATCGGCGCCATGATCAAGAAACACTTCAAGAACGCTCAGGTTTTACCCAGCTCTCCTACCTTCTCAAAACCATCTCAGCGGGGATGGATGAATGAATGCAGTTCATCGTGGTGAGCCTGAAGGAGGGCATGTTCAACAATGCCAACGTCCTCTTCAAGACCCGCTTCGTGGACGGAGCCTCCACCGTTGCGCGCCATGCCGCTAATCCCAAGAAATGACCACATCCCACTACCTCTATGTACATTCTCCTGCCCGAAGCTGGTCTTTTTTCCGTCCATGCAAAGCTGTGCTGCCAGGTCTCATTGTCCTTTTTTATTAGTTTCACTGTCCTTTTTTATTAGTTGCTAGCTTCACTTTTTGTGCTCTTCGAGCTGCTGCTGAGAGTGCAGACTAGGCTCTCTAGTATGGGTGTTTGTGGACCAGGAGAAAAAAGTCTGTCCAGTCGGACGCACAGCATAAACAGCCCATCAAAACAGCCTCGTTCGAGATAGGAAGTGAAATGACTCAAGGAATGAAGGCTACTCGGAACCCTTCATCCAGTGGATGACCCGGCGTGACTCAGAAAATTGTACCCTGTCAGTGGCTGCAATCCCAGCGCACAGTGAGTCAGAAAGGGAGGCGGACTGCGTACCTACCTCCTCAGGGACTCTCACCTAGTCACAGGGGAGAGGCGTGGGTGGAAGAGGGAGCCATCATGAGTCATCCAGTCCACACCTTCAAAAGGCCCGACCTTGCCCCAGTAGGCCCAGTGAGGAGAAGATGGAAGCTTTTCTGGCACTGACTTTGGCCTTGGTGGTGCTGAGCCCGGGGGCAGAAGGGCACCATAGCTGGTTCAGCCGCACATGGCGTCGAATTACCGGTGCTTCTGAGGATCAGGACCAGTGCCTTGTCGGTTATAGCCCCTTCTTTCTCTCAGCAAGGTTTTGGAGCAATTTTTATTCCGTTGACATTGTTTTTGAGATCTATTTTAGCGTTCAGTGCTTCTTAATAACAAGATTCAAACAAGTTGATACCTAAGAACAATGGTAGCTCTCCTTGAAAATGAGTTCTTTTTTAGCCATGATGTTTTTTATGTTTTTCAACTAAATTTAACATGTAACATTTCTACATTTACATAATCTTGAAAAAAACCATTTAAAATTGAAATTTCTAGCGAATTTTTAAAATATCAGGCTGATTTAACAGCTGGCCTAATAATTCTAATGAAATTGGCCAGACTAATGCAGAAAAGGGGAATTCTGATATGACTTGCAGCTTGCGAGTCTGGCTCGTCAGAAATCGGCCCCGTATGTGGTCTGATGTGGGCCAGTCTGACCGAGGTTCTGGTGGGGCGGCCGGACAACGTCCCCGACTTCCTCGCCAACCGTCGCCAGCGCCGGGCCGTCCTCGACGCAGCTGAAGAGCGAACGGCCAAGCGACAGGTGCTCCCAAACGCTGTCAGAATTGAGCAGAGTTGGAGAAGGGATGAAGTTGAAGATCTGCTGCTTCCTCACGCAATTTCCGGGCGCCAAGGAGCGCTGCTGCAGTGTCCTGAAACACTTCTGCAACTCAATGCCCTACGACTCCGCGATTGAGGACACCCAGAGTGGCCTGGACAAGCTTGGCCAAACCGTCAAAGGCTTCATTCTTTCTTCTTTTCTTCCTTGTCCTAGCTCATAAAAGTAGGGTTTTTGCAGGAATAGCGGGTCAATTAGGCGAAAAACTTGGATTGAACGATGACAGCGATGATCTCGTCTTCCGAGAGGACTGAAGTCCGCTGCATATTGCATATTGTTGGACGAACCTCGTTCAGTTTTTAGTGATGAGATCTGAGATTCGCAGCGATCGTCATGAAGCAGTGCACTGCTCATGTTGTCTAGTTGTTTTTGTGCATCTGGAATTTCGTGCATTCCTTGCCCTGAGGCATTTATGAAACCAGCTCTTTCACTACCTTTTTGTTAAGGCTTTATTGTTATTTTCTTCGAGTGCTCTTTCTAGCCATTTAAGAAACGAGCCTTATAAGTATGCATTTCTTCCATATTAACTAATTTTGTCCTTTAGTTCGGTTTGAGAGAATGTACATATCATCATTGCTGCATCTAAAATTTGAAGGTGTGCAAAAAATGTACGATACGATTAATAAAGCATAAGTGAAAGTAGTTCGCTTGGTCAACTAAGTTGGCTGATTTTAATACTAATTTTTTCGGATCACTTCTGGAATGCTCCACCAAATGCAAAATGCAAAATCCATGCAAAATTTTGTGGCCAAGGAAGGTCAACAGCAAATGAATTGCAAAAGATTAGCCTTGGGTTGGATAAGCCATATGGATCGATAAAATTATAATCGATATAACTAGGTCATCTTTAGTTTTGAAGTTTAAAGAGCGGCAAAGACCAAGTGATTTAAAGCAGCTTGAATTTTTTATGGACCAATTAACAAAAGACAAAAGCTTAAAAATTCTACCAATACTGTCACTTTGTTCTGTCATAAAGACAATGGAAGACGTTTCGAGCAGTTTATCAAAATAGAAGACAACAAGGTAATATAGGATGTCGCCAATAGATGCGCGGCCTTGAAAACTTGCAGGTTGCCACGTTTCATTAAGGCCAATTTTTAACTAATATTTCTATTTTTATAATTGACTAAATGATGTCCTTCCATCCTTGTTTCATCCTTTATAACAAAAATGATTTCTGAGGTATTCGTTTGATAATAATTATAATATTAATAAAATAAAATTCACTTTTTCGAAAAATTTTCGAATTTTGAGACCCCAATTTTCGAGGTTTTTTGACCATAAATCTGGAACAAATCAAAATTGCGCCAAGCGCACAAAAACGTCCCGAGCCACCACCTAGACGGACCTCCATGCAAAATTTCAGCCAATTTCATTGAAAAACCGAGGAGTACGGGCTGCGGTACCACACACATATATATATGCGGACAGACGGACGAAAAATGGGGTAACTGTATAAGCGGGCCTTGGCCGCCCGCCACTCCGGGCAGGGCGTCAGAGCTCCTCCGGCCTTCGGGCACGGGTGCTACGGCCCCTACGCTTCGCCTAGCATGCTTCGCATGCTAGGCTACGCTCCGGGGCCTCCTCACCCATGCCCTCCGGCCTCTGGAGCTCTGACTGCCCTGCCCTTCGCAGCAGGCGGCCTGCGGCCGCGCAAAAAGTTCACCCAGATAGTTCACCATAAGTTCAGTTGGCAATTGTGGAAGCGCTGGTAGAGCTTTCCACAAGTCGACTGGGCTCCAAACGGTGGCGAAGCCAAGGGATCTGGATGCTGTGCTCGAATAGCGCATCCACCTCAATAAGGTCGGCAATTAGACAAATATGCATAAAGCTTGTAATGGAACCTCTTCAAGACTGCGTCCTTTTGTTTCCGGTACCAGGATGTACAACAACTCAAAGCCGAGAAAACTCAACGCTGAGTAGAAGTAGAATGCTCCTGTAATCGACCATCAAATGACCTCAGATCCTGAATTACTAACGTTTCAGCCGATTTAAAATACAGGAGAGGAGCAAGTGAGCTCAAACATTGGCGACGGGGATAATACTGAAGAAAAATGCAAGAAATCATAAGATAAGTCCAAAAAACGAGCTATGCCTCGAGAATATTATTTCAACATTTTTTAAAAAGTCCATTTTTTAAACAAGCTTTTTAGCTCCAAACTGTACCAGGGCGTGTGAAAGCCTGTGTGATGGAGAGGAAGGTGAAGGTGGTGAGGAAGCCGACGCTCCAGGCCACGGCCGCCGCCACCGCATTCCCCGTCCCCCGCGCCCACTGCGGGTAGATCTCCGCGTTCAGCGTCCACGGCATCGCTCCCATCCCTATTACACCCCTCCTCCTTCCCCTGCCCTTCCCACTTCCCAACTCACCAGGGCCGAAGACGCAGATGAAGAATATGAGACCAGCCAGCACCAGCCAGGAGGAGCCACTGGGGCAGTAGCCGACGGCCCAGACGAAGCCCTCCACCCCCGACCCACTGCAGTTGCCGCCCAGTGAGCGGTCCACGTCCGAGGACAGCCTCAGACAGCTGCCCAGCACCCCAGAGCTCTGCTCCCATCAGTCCCCTCCTCTTTGCCCCACACTAGAAGGGGATGGGGGAACAGTGTCCTGGAAGCAGAAGCCGCAGTTGGGCTGGGCGATGCAATCGGTGCAGGTGGCCGGGGGGCCGAGACCCCCGCAGCTGGCGTTGGCGGGGGCGGTAGAGAGGGCAGGCGTGTTCCCAGCCACCACGGTGAAACCAATCCCGATCACCAGTAGGGCACAAGCAGCCACTGCACTGGTCTCATCTTTCTCTGGTTAATATTAAGAGCAGCAAAAATCGGTCGGACTTAAATTTATTTGCACGCTTTTTTTATTGCAGATTTTAAATCTCCACACATTTTTATGTAACTTCACCAATTTTGGCCAAATTGATGAAGTTACATAAAAATGTGTGGAGATTTAGAATCTGTAATAAAAAAGAGGCGTCCAACAATTATTGTCCAGCATTTCTTGCAGGATTGGCATTCCTACCAAAAAACGAGTCTTAAGCTGAGTCAGGGACGCGGCGGAGAGGAATAGACCAGGGAAGACCATTCCAATTCTTGCCCTGCTCCGCAATGCCTATTCTTCCGCAAGAATAGGATAATTGGGAACAATCTGAACACCCATTCTTTCTAACCTATTTTTGTGCGACTTTTACTTGTATTTATTATTAAAAGTATTATTTTTGCGCGGCCGAAGGCCGCTTGCCGCAGAGGGCAGGGCAGTCAGAGCTCCGTAGGCCAGAGGGCATGGGTGCGGAGGCCCCGGAGCGTAGCCTAGCATGCGAAGCATGCTAGGCGAAGCGTAGGGGCCGTAGCACCCGTGCCCGGAGGCCGGAGGAGCTCTGGCGCCCTGCCCGAGGCGGCGGGCGGCCAAGGCCCGCTTAAGCTGTTACCCCATTTTTCGTCCGTCATTCCGCTATATATATATATATATATATATATATATATATATATATATATATATATATATATATATATATATATATATATATATATATATATATATATGTGTGTGTCCAGGGCCCATACTCAGCGGTTTTTCATTGAAATTAGCTGATTTTTTGCATGAAGGTCCGTCTGGGTGGTGGCTCGGGACGTTTTTGTGGGATCGATGCCATTTTGATTGGTTCTTGATTTATGGTCAAAAAACCTCGAAAATGGAGACCTTGAAATTCGAAAATATTTCGAAAATTTAAATTTTACTTGTATTAGTTATTGATTATTATTTAGATTGTATTTATCATTTAAATGCCTCAGAAACCCAAAATAGACTGATCAATTTGTTGCATTTTACATTTGTTTTTCATTAGCATTTCATGAGTTGACATGCTTATTATTAATTTCAATGTTTCACAAGGTGTTTCACAAGCATCTATTCGCGATAGCCGATAATACCTTGTTAGTTTTAAAAGCCTCAGAAACCAAAACGAGGCCTAAAAGTTCCTCTTCTGTTTGTTGTTAGTTTAATCCAATTGAGTTCTAGTTGCTGTGGTAAACTGAAACCATGCAATTGTCAACCATGCTCAACCAATGCAATGGCTCAAAAATGCATTCCGTCTTGGCACAAAATTTTTGATCATGTCAAACTGAAACGAACCATGTTAGTGTCAAGACGGCTGCGCATCTATTGGCAATAGCCGATATTAACTTGTTCTTTTATTGGGCTGGCGCGAACGGAGCTTTAGCGAAGTGTCAGCGCCCAGCCCCTCTTTTCGACCCAGGTGTATGTTTTGAGGGTTATTGCTAGATCTTAAAATTGATAAGGATTTTGTGCTTCATTGAAAGGTCCAATCGTTCTAATTCTTTTTGCATTGGAAAGGGCACCATCGAATTGACCAAAACTCGCGAGAAATCGGCTAAAAAAGGCAGAACACAAGAGAAAATCACTCAAAACCATTTGTCCGAACTCCTCCTCCTCCTCCTCCTACTACTCCTCCGCATCTGCTCAATGGACCATAGTAGGTATTCAATTGGTCAACGGTAAAGGGTAGACTTGGGCATGCGAAGGGTTTAGATGTCCAATTAATTAAGACTTAATTAGAGCAGTTGATTCAGAGGCTCAGTGGTCGAGTGGTTTGGTCGATTGCCCCTAACCTAGTGGCTTGGTTCGAATCCTCACCAGTGCAAAGTTTTTTTGCCTTTCTATATTTTTTCGCCTCTGTATATGTTTTTTAAAATTTTACTTTTTGTGTTTTTAAAGTTGAGAAAATAACTGGTACCATCGGCAGGATAATTCTCTCCCAAAAATCGATTGGCCTGAGTATGAGCAATGAAGATTTCTCAAAAATTTGTATGTTTGCCAATAAATTTGCATGCTATTTTTCATTTTCGAAACTTTTCTTTTTGGTTTATTTTTTAAATAAGTCCTAGGGCGCGACAGCGCCCTAGTTATGAATGGGTGATCGAGTTTTTGGGTGGTTGCATGTCCCGAGGTTCAGCGCCTTGGATATTGGTTAAAACTATGGACATATGCATATCAATCGAAAGCTCTTAAGGTGCTGCCGATGACGAAAATCTTAAAATTTTGAATTTGGCCTTAGAATTTTAGAAATCTCCAAAAAACCTCCAAAAAACGCTCAAAAACAGGACATTGCTAACTTTGAAGTGTTCTCATTTTAGAACAAAAGCGAAATTCAAAAATCGAAGAATTATGTGTTTTAGGAAATTTTCTGGCCTATCTGGTGATTTATTTGGTGGCATAAGTTTCCTGGCAAAATTTCTCAATCAATTCGCATTTGTGAAAGAGATTTTGCCCATTTTTGTCGTCTACCCATTTACCTGATGTTTCAATGCACCTAAACTGCGCAGTTTTAGATGTTCCGCTGCCCTCATTTATTAATTGATGCTCAGGTTGTCATAGGAGTGAATTCCATCTAAGCCTGTGCAGGCGAATATTATTGAAATTAGGAGAGTTGGACATTTGGAGAGTGAAAATTGTAGACATTTCGAACAAAAGCATAGAGTAATTTCCCAATCAAAAAATTTAAAAGTAAAACAAAACTCTTAAAGTTCCATCTAAGCCTGTGCAGGCGAATATTATTGAAATTAGGAGAGTTGGACATTTGGAGAGTGAAAATTGTAGACATTTCGAACAAAAGCATAGAGTAATTTCCCAATCAAAAAATTTAAAAGTAAAACAAAACTCTTAAAGTCTTGTTCATGTGGCACACTTTAGTCTTGTTCATGTGGTAAATAAAATGTTTTACACATGACCAAGATCATGACTAGACTAAAATGCTACAGCATGCAAAGCTTATGAATTTTCAACCATCAAAAAGATCAAGACTAGTTGTAACACAATCGTGGTTTATTTCGACTCAAATTGAGGCCCATTTTGAGCGAAAATTTTATCTGGTCCATTGCATCAGTATTGGTTCATCTAAAAACTCCACTGGTCATTCATAAGCAGGCGGCAATTTTGGCATAAAAAGGACATAAACTAAAGACAAAGATAATAATTAAAGATAATAAAATTTAACAATCCGGTTAATGCCATAAAATTAAATAAAATTAGTTTGCTAAACTTGTACCTGTAATAAAATCAAATTTTAAATAAATAAGGTGTAACAAAAATTGAACAATGGTAAAATAATTTTAAATGAGCTAAGGTAAAATAAAATTTAGCAGTAGTTTGAAATATGCAAATTTTCATTTTAATGTGAATAAAGTTTTTTTTAATTTATAAATTTTTTTTCGAGGCTTGAAAATAACCTAATAAGGTTCAAAAAACTAATTCTTAAAGCAAATATAGATTAAAGGAAAAACAAAATCGAATATGCTACTGCCATAAATTGCCGCCTGCTTATGAATGACCAGTGGAGTTTTTAGATGAACCAATACTGATGCAATGGACCAGATAAAATTTTCGCTCAAAATGGGCCTCAATTTGAGTCGAAATAAACCACGATTGTGTTACAACTAGTCTTGATCTTTTTGATGGTTGAAAATTCATAAGCTTTGCATGCTGTAGCATTTTAGTCTAGTTTATTTATCATTAATTTATTTGTCTAAGAAAATTCTTACTAAATATATAACCAACAATATAAAATTTGTATTCATACATTTTATTTTATTATAAAAGTGGAAGAAATATCTGGTACCATCGGCAGGCCAAATGTGGGTCTCTTTTCTCCAAAATTTGCGATTGCCTTGAGTAAAAAGTCAAGGAAATACAATTTCTACTAGTGGAATCTGCTGCGTCATCTGCATTTTGTTTTTTGGCGCGCATGGAAAGAGACACTGAACTGCGCGCAAAAAACAAAATGCAACTGTCCAAGCAGCAGATTCCACTAGTAGAAATTGTATTTCCTTGACTTTTTACTCAAGGCAATCGCAAATTTTGGAGAAAAGAGACCCACATTTGGCCTGCCGATGGTACCAGATATAAAAGAATTACTTTATTTATATTAAATTTATATTTTAATTGAAATTTTTGCAGCCTGCCCTGGAGGGCTATATTCCTTTTTCAGAAGCTTGGCTATGTCATCATTGCGCCCATGTCACCCGTACAACTCCTTGTGTAACCAGTAACCTTCCGCTTTTTGCCCAACCAGCACAAATGTCCTACTCAACATTTTTATTTTTCAAAATTAGATTATACTCCTACCTTCACAAATTGAATTCTGACAGAGTCGTGAGGCTGAAGGGGCGCCAAGGAGGTCTGGTTTGCCTTCGGATGCCTAAGCCCTCTCTCTTTCATTTTAGCACTGTGTCCCCTTCGCCTCAATAGCGAAGCAAGGATGCCAGGCGTGCGCAGGGCTTGACGGCTGGGTCGCTCTTCGTGAGCTGCCGAGTAGTCGCCTTTGCAACCATGTGCGCTTGTTGGCTGCTGGCCTTCTGTCCGAGCAAAGCTCGCACCCGGCCTCCGCCTCTCAGACTCACAGTGCTGAGATGGCGGAGGTCGAGCGAGGACACTCGATTTTTAAAAACCAAAGCAAATATGGCTTTGAACACTTATCCAATCAAAACGATTGGATTCTTCTGTGAGGAGCAAGAGCCCTATCAAATTCAAGTTCTAGCAATAACCCTCAAAACAGTTGTTGCCGGAGGTTGTTGGCGGATGCGGCAACGGGGGGAGCTGCTGCCCCAGACCTGGAGTCGGAGCGAATCCACATCGGAGAAGGAGGAAGAGCAGAACAGCGACGGCGAAGGTGAGCAGCAGCTTCCCATCCCACCCAGCCTCGACAACGCGGTACACAAAGCCACGCTCCGCTCCTATGCTCCATGTGAGATAAAAAATGAATGCAGATTGATGAGGAGCTGCGCCTGAAGGACCTGAGCCTCACCACTCGCCTGAACTACATCAACGGCCTCGACCTATATGTGGAGCGGCTGAAAAATGCCTATAAGGTAGGAGCCAGCATTTACATGCTCATGCTTTTACACTCTGACCCTTGCAGACCGGCAATGCCCCGTTTCCCATCGAAAAGGAATTCGAGGCCACGAAGGAGGAAATCCGTCGACTCGCGCGCCACTCTCGCCGCGCCACCGGGGACAAGGTTTCTTCCAACCCCAGCTTACCCCTCCCTCTATATTCAGATGACAAAGGCGGAGTTGGGCGCCTTGGTGGGTGGCAGAGACGTGGAAGAAGATGATGAGTGTGCTCATCCAGCGCGACTCGCAGGCCTTCCAGGCCCTGGCCTCCTCCTTGGGCTTAGGCGGCCCCTCCTCCTCCTCTTTGGGCTTGGACTTAGGCGCTTCCTCCTCCTCCTTCGGCGGCTTCTTCTCCTTCTTCTCGCCCACCACCCCGCTATAGCCAAGGTGCAAGAACCTACCTGCTTCACCCTCTTCCCCTTCTTCTCCTCCACAGCCAAAAGAGCTTCATTCAGCACAGAATCCTCTACAAAGCGAACATTTTGCACATCTGTCATCATCCTTTTTGAGCATACAATTTGCAAAGCAAATGTTTACTTCCTTTTCTACATAGCTTATATTGATAGTGATGCATTGCCAGAGCGAATGGAACCTTAGGTAAAAAAAAGCAAGCTTACCTGAAGAGCTAGAAAGGTTTCGCTTTCGCTGTTCCAGCATCCTTCGGAAGAGCAAATTGGGAAGAATTTCAACCCTGCCGCTTCTGGAGTAGCCGGCCATAACTCTGCGTCCTAAAAGCCAATAGCAGGTCGTCAAACAGGGAAGATGTGTCGCCGGATTGACTGCTAGTGAAGCGGTGCGGAAGGGACGCGTGAAAAGATGAAAGGAGTGACAAGGCTTGTCCTGTAAACTCTAGTTCGCTGGAGTGTCTGAGATGAGGCAGGAGAGAGCTTGCCCTGAGTGTGGATGCCCTGGACAGATTCCTACCGGTGGCGCAGTGGTTGAGGATTCCTAGCCTCTGCCTCTGATTCCTAGTGCCTGCCTCAGATTCCTAGCGCCTGTCAAGTCATGTCATTTTTCAAAGGCTTGGCGGCTCGCCTATGTCAGCATTGCGCCCATGTCACCCCTTACAATGCCTGCTGGAACCAAGAGTCCTACTCAGCAGTTTTATTTTTCAAAATTAGATTATAATTCTACCTTCACAAATTGAATTCTGACAGAGTCGTGAGGCTGAAGGGGCGCCAAGGAGGTCTTGTTTGCCTTCGGATGCCTAAGCCCTCTCTGTTTCATTTTAGCACCGTGTCCCCTTCGCCTCAATAGCGAAGCAAGGATGCCAGGCGTGCGCAGGGCTTGACGGCTGGGTCGCTCTTCGTGAGCTGCCGAGTAGTCGCCTTTGCAACCATGTGCGCTTTTTGGCTGCTGGCCTTCTGTCCGAGCAAAGCTCGCACCCGGCCTCCGCCTCTCAGACTCACAGTGCTGAGATGGCGGAGGTCGAGCGAGGACACTCGGTTTTTAAAAACCAAAGCAAATAGGATCAATTGCTAGGATTCAAATAGGAATTAGTCATTGAATTATGATAGGCTTAATTATGATACAATGTGAACTCCTAATTTTTGGGGCCTTTTAGGGCCTGTATCCTAAAGATTCTAGCAATTTCTCCTAATTCCGTATCATAATTGACTATCATTATTCCAAAATTTTGGCCGAATTATGAGACAATGAAGAATATGCATAATTGGATACAGAATTATGATTCTGTGAGTGGATCCTATTGTTCCCGGCTGACTTTTCGGCATTTGGGCAACCCTGGAATAGACAGCTCTACTGCTGCCTCTCTGGTTCAGCAAAAATAGGAAGCAACAAGGAGCAGTAAGAAGAGGTTGTAAAATAACCTGCAGCTCCTAGTCTAAATGGAAGAAGAGGGACTAACGTCCTTGACTGACGTAGGAGCCAGGGCGGCGTCCGGCCCGCTCCACGATGATAATGGAGGCACTCTGGACGATGAGCAGCAGAGTGAATGCTAGAACGGAGAGCCAAAGAATGGCCTGCCGACTCTCCACCCCAGACATCTCCAAGATTGTCCCAGTGTAGCCTCTGCAACTCCTTTCCTCCACTTCTCTCCAGGGAGTGGCAGAGGAGAGGAAAAGTAGAGTACAGGACGACACTGATGAGGGTCACCTGCTGTGCGCCTTGCACCAAGGCCCCAACTATGAAAGCCCGTCGGACACTGGGGATACCGAGCACATGGCGCAGCATAGATTCCCCGCCTCCAAGAGTGGGGGATTGGGCTGTGAGGGAGGCGCCAGAGAGGACTGGAAGAATGAGGCACCGAACTGCTCCCGCTCTCGCCTCTTGGCCAGACAGGCCGCCTGGATGTCCGCAATCTCAGCATCCGCGTAGTCCGCG
Organism: Ptycholaimellus sp. GST1_10; assembly: GCA_030248095.1. NCBI lineage: Eukaryota > Metazoa > Nematoda > Chromadorea > Chromadorida > Chromadoridae > Ptycholaimellus > Ptycholaimellus sp. GST1_10. Next base: position 25,427 of record JASANA010007318.1, read on the forward strand.
CTGACTCGGAAGGAGCGCATGGCCTTCCGCGCCTCCGCCTCCCGCCCCACCTCCACCAGCCACCGCGGGGACTCTGAAATAAGGGACTATTTTAGCAGTTCTCCATTATACACTCCCTTCACCCTTCAATCATCACTTCCCTTCACTACACTCTAATGAAGGCAATCGCCCTGCCTCGGTCAAAGGTTGCCAAATAAGAATACCAGAGTAGGTTTCGTTCATAATTCTTGAACGATTCCAAACGACTCTTCTCTTTTGAATAATTCTAAACTGGAGACATTAGACCAGTAAACTGGAGATATTGGAGTAATTATAATCTGATTACGAAAGTAGTTACTCCAAAATCTAAATGGTTTCTCCGCCAAATGTTTTCAAGGAAACTAAAAAAGAAAGAAAATATAAAACTTCGGTAAAAGTGAAGGATGAAAATAGAAGGAACCAGGCATGAAGTAGAGTGCAACGAGTTGAAGGATAGCCGGGACCAAGACAATAGCCATGGAGTAGCGCCAGCCGCCATCTGGGACGTAGGAGAAGACGGCGGAAGAGACGGAGGCAGCAAAGATGCCCATGTTGATGCAGAGCGTGTTGGTGGTGGTCAAGCGTCCTCTGATGGGCGCCGGGGAAGCCTCTGCTACGTAGAGCGGACTCAAAGCCGAGCCCACGCCTTGCAAGCCATCTCTCACTCTCCAGGGAAGCTGGGAAGATGTTGAAATCGAAGAAGGGCACCCATTCCAACGCCGGCGATGAGGCGACCCACAATCATGACAGCAGGGGAGCTGGCAGCAGCGCAGATGATGCTGGAGACAACGATGATGACGGCAGCAAAGGCCAGTGTTCGTCGACGCCCAAAGCGATCCGCCAACAGCCCGTTGCCCAGAGCAAAAATTGTGCCCGTAATTGTATGCACACTAACCTACAATAAGCACCTGTTTTCTCTCTTCAATCATTCGTTTTTAGAGTCAGCTTTTCAGGAAACAAATGCAGAAATATTTTTGTAACTATTTGAAACTCATAGGCGGAAAGTTATTCTGAAGCGTGGTTTTTGAAAACTAGTGGAACATTACGACAGCCTCTTGAAGAGTGGCGCCGGGCATGTTGAGATCGTCCTTGATGTAGAGCAGGGAACCGCTGGTGATTGTGATGTCGTAGCCAAAGCAAAAGCCTGCAAGCTAGTTATTTCACAAGCTATCTAGGCAGCAGAGAAGCTGACAAGAAAGTGAGGCTGCGAAGACAGAAAGCCAGAAAGTTTTGGTGGGCCGAGCATCGCCTTCTAGCCTTGCCGCCACTACTTCATCTACCTCTACTTTAGGCATGCTGGAAGACGCCTCTTGCAGCCGCTGTGGAAGGGGGGGGGGGCAGTGTTTGAGCTGGAATAGGCATTGAGCTGCTGGGATTGCTGAGTCTATTTGCGCTGCCTATCTCACGTGCTTTTGTTATATCTTGTAATCTTGTACAGGCCATTAAAGGCTCGCTAATGATCACATTTTTGCCTGTTTTCAAACAGTAAAAATTCATCAAATGTTGAACATGCGTCGTATAATTCTTAATAATGCTTTAATCATGGATTTATTGAAACCTTGCAAAATATCCTTTCTAAAGTTCATGTGTCCATATGGCACTTTTTTCTTGGAATGGGTAATTAAAATGCTTCGCCCCGAATCCCAATCCGTTCCGATAGGCCTTTTTATCCGCTTCTTTTACCACTTATACAGGTCCATTGTAAAGGAGGACAATATGCGACCGTTCGAGCAAAATCAGAACATTTACAATACATGGCTTTCTCAGAAAGAGGCTTTGTAAATGTGCAAGGAGTGATGCCTGACTGGTTCAGCTAGCAGGAATGAAAGAAGAAAAGAGTGGCCAGTAGGAGTTGAGAGAGGACTGCAGCTGCTGGCCATGGCCCTGCTCTTCTTAGCCAAGGGAGGCGGGAGGGCTGAAAGTCGGGCCACACGACGCATGTCTATCGCCTCCAAAACCGTTGCCCTTTCCCATTCCTCTTCCAAGCTCTTCCGTTCTGCATCGGGAATCTATAGGTGTCGAAGTGACTTGAATTTTGCTACCTGGAATTCGGTAGGCAAGTCTTTGAAGAAATGAAATGCTACCAGCATTCTAGTCACTAGAAGGGCGACAAGGGAGTAGTGTCAGGTGGCGAAGAAGCCAGAGGGTATGATGATGGAAAGCAGGGCGGCCTCCCCTGCCAGTGGCATCACCACACTCAGTGACACCGCCGACAGCGGCATCAGCAGTCTCAGCGACCGCGTTCACCTTCGCTCCGCTTCCAACAAGGCATTTCAGCCCTCCTTCTGCCTTGCAAGACCAGCCACCCCTCCTTAGGCTCGAAACATGCTCAAGCTTGCGCTGATCACCTGCCCCAGTCTTCTCGTCGCCGTCATCCTCACCTACACCCACCTCGTTCATATTCTGGCAGTCTACCAAGAGGGCGTCGGGGTGGGAAATCACTGTTAGAAGAAAGTGATGGCTGAAGTTGGGAATCCTATTCAGCTACGGGCAGGGGAGCAGCTGGCGGAGAAGTTCCTGGCACTGGAAGCTGCCCTGGCCAAGGAACGCGACCTTACCTGCCTCCTATACACCTCCCTGTTATCCTCCTTCCTCCTTGACTTCCTCCTCTTCTCCTCCTTATCTTCCTCCTCTCCTCTTCCTTATCCTCCTCACCTTCTTCAACGCCTGCCTCCCTCCAGATGGGATGCTGAAACAATGGAGGAGGCCAAAAGCCTGCTTGCCGAAGCTCGTTCCGAGGCCAGCGCTCGTCTGACAGCCATTCATTCCTGGAACGGCGGCCCGCAGGATGGGCCCAACTACACTGCGCCTGAGGTTCTACCTCAACTTTACAAGGCTTTCACTGAACTCATCCGCAGGCTCTCTTCACGGCGCTGGGGATTCATCGGAAGGAAGAGGACTATCGCGTCCGCTTGCAAGAGGAAGCCGCGGAGGGCAGCCAGCCGAAGCCCATCAGCCTCTGCGATCAGAGCATTCGGTGCCATGCTCTACTCCCCCAAGGGATGGCTGAGGAAAGAGTGTTTGTTGTCTGAGCTACTACACGGGGCTGGTGCAGAAGCTGGTGAAGCTGGCCTTCCGCAGCTTCAAGGCCACGGCGGCCGGCCGCTTCTGGCTCGCCCTCGAGGGTCGCCTGGCCTGGCATCGCTATCGAGAAATTCACGGTCCTTTTGGCTCCATCCACGTCCATCAGTGAACTGAAACTATTTATAACCATCTTGATCACATTTGACAATTCAGTCCATCATTTTTCGCAATAACAGTTTTGAGCGATGAAAAGTTCGTATTGGGCTCAAAATCTTGAAGCATGTTTATTGTTCAAGATTTCTAAATTGTAACAACTGTTCAAAAGTGTTCAAAATTGTTACTGTTCACGGATGGAAAGTGAAGCTCAATGAGGAAAGTGAAGCAGGGATGAAAGCTGAAAGAATAGGAGAATGAAATGCAGAGATGGAGCGACTGCAGGGCCACCTGGCCTTCCGATTTGGCGGCTTCCACCCTGTCTGGAACCCGGAGTTCAATTTTACCAGTTATTTTTAAATCTGCTCTAGAAAATGGGCTAAGATGGAAAATGAGAACAGGCGCCTTTGGGACATCCGAGAGCCTGCTGAAGGTGGCAGTATACCAACTGGACGGATTCGCAGAGCATGCGGCGGAGCTGCACCAACGAAACTTCCAGGAAGAAGGGTTAACCGAAAGCAAATTTTGCCTCTCTTAGGGAATATTGAAAAGCCGAAACTTAGTTTGGGAAATACTTAGTTTGTGCTTGAAGACTGCGCGAGGAACTACATGACCAGCTACTGAGGAACGCGAGCGGACTGACGCACAAATCGGCCATCATCTGGGACCTCATCATGAACAGCCTCGGTAAAGAGTACGGTAAAGAGTCTTCATTTTCACCTGCGCCAGAAAAATGTGAATAGATGCCCGCTTTTCAGAGAAAGAGGAGCCGTTCATAGCAGAGCTGCTGCAGAAGGAATTGGCCATCTATCTGAGCCCCTTGCATCGCAATCGCAACACCGTTCTCATCATCTCCCTCATCATCATCATTTCTGTCCCCGTTTTCGTCGCTGTGTTGGGAGGCTCACTTGGCCATTTTGCCACAACGCAAATATCGTCTATAAATTTAGATACGTGAAAATCAGTCTCAAAGACACGGCCACGCTCAACGCCTATCTCTGCCATACACGAGAACAGGGCGAAGATATTGAGAAGCAGAAGAAACGCACTGAGGTTCAAGCGAGTCCTCAATTTTATCGATTATGTGAATGCAAAGACTCTGGAGGTCCTGCTGAAGCAGATGCTGCCGCCAGCAGTGAGTAAAGTGCTGTGGTCGGGTGGGGTGGTGGAGCCAGTGTTCTTCGACGCTGTCACCCTCTTCTTTAGCGACATCTATCGCTTCTCAAACCTCGTCTCCTTACTTTCACCCTTCCAGGTCTGGCAACCTTTCCCCTTGCCGATCCTGCTATGTTGATCAGTTCTTTCTGTCCACAGATCATAGCGCTGCTGAACGCCCTCTACAGCTACTGGGATGATATTCTAGCCCAGTTCGACGTCTACAAGGTGGAGGCCATTGCAGACTCCTACCTGGTCGCCTCCGGCCTCCCACAGCGCAACGGCAGCAAGCATTCCTGCGGTTCTCACTTTCTCCTCACCTCCACTCCCTCAGTCCTACCATTGCCCAGCCCAATGAAATGAGAGACCCATAGCAGAGATTGCAACAATGGCGCTGAGCTTCTTGCAATCCATGGAGAACTTCTCCACCCCTCATATGCCCAACCACCAGCTGCTCGTTCGCGTCGGCATTCACACAGGCACGTCTCTTTTCTCTCCATCTTCATGACGAAACTAGCTTCTCTTCTTGTCCAGGGCCAATAGCTGCTGGAGTGGTGGGCAACAAAACGCCGCATTACTGCCTCTTCGGTGATACTATCAACACCGCTGTCCATCTTCAGAGCACCTGCAAGGGTTCCCAATCTCACCCCCCCCCTCACCAATACAGCGGTCAAAGAAGGCAGCCCATGCAGCCCTTCACATCCAGCTGAGTCGCGGGAGTCTGGAGCACTTGGAGAAGTTCCACGGCCAGGTGAGCTTCGAGACGCAGAGACGGGAAGAGAATGAGGAAGTTGTCATGATTGGGTGGAAGGATAAAGGAGCTTTCTGGGGCAGGGAATGGAGGCAGAGCTGGAGACCTACTGGCTGCTAGGCCGTGAAGACCAAGCGATCAGCCTGGATTTGATCGAGGCCCAACGGCGCACTCAGGCCTCCATCTATGCCAACGATGAAATCCTTTGAGGCCATCCTCAGGCTCGAATACTTAGACTTAGACTTTGCTAGAAAACAATCAGCATGAAGCAATCAAGTTGTTTGCTTAGTGGAGTTTTGGGTAGCAACAGGCATTAGTTTATTAGCAGTGATTTTGCGATATGGCTAGAAATACTGATTAGACCCTGTGAGCATTGACAAAAAGTAGTGAAAAAACGCAATTTGCCAGAACGATACCATAAAAAAATTCGGAAATGTGATGCTCACTGATTTATGCTGCTAAAATTATTCTAAATTTATGCGCTCCTTATTCTTTGGCGATCACTTGATGCTGCATTGCCCCTGAAATTAATCACTGCTTTATGAAGCCTCTGCTTCCTAGAACTCAGCTAAAGGTCCCTTCAAATCCACTGGAAGCGAGCCCAACAAGCAAGGCCCCATAAAAGTTAACGGGAAGAAGGAATGTGGAAAATCCACTTCCCCATCCTAGACAGTCTGGCTTTCTAGCAGAGTGAATGAGGTCTCTTTTAAAGCATTCATTTTCCACCAGCACTCTAGGATTGCAAGAAGTCAAGATTCTGTCCCAGAAAATTTCTTTGCGTTTTTTTTAGAAAAGGGCCAGTTTAAACGAATCTTTAAAGCGCTTAATGATTCATGCTGTCTCCGTCTTGCTCGAGCGAAAACTCTCGCAGGGTTTTTGCGCGGCCGAAGGCCGCCTGCCGCGGAGGGCAGGGCAGTCAGAGCTCCGGAGGCCGGAGGGCATGGGTGCGGAGGCCCCGGAGCGTAGCCTAGCATGCGAAGCATGCTAGGCGAAGCGTAGGGGCCGTAGCACCCGTGCCCGGAGGCCGGAGGAGCTCTGGCGCCCTGCCCGAAGCGGCGGGCGGCCAAGGCCAGCTTAACCAGTTACCTCATTTTTGCGTCCGTCTTTCCGCATATATATATATATATATATATATATATATATATATATATATATATATATATGTGTGTGTCCGAGGCCCGTACTCCTCGGTTTTTCAACGAAAATGGCTGATTTTTTGCATGAACGTCCGTCTAGACGGTGCCTCGGGACCATTTTTGGCGCTTGGCGTAATTTTTTGAATTTCACCCAAAACTCAATTTTTTGATGTTTCAAGACACTAAAAATCGTAAATCACTGGTTTTTCCATGAAATTAGCTGAAATTTTGCATGAAAGTCCACCTTGGTGATGCCTTAGCACCATTATTAGGGCTTGGCGAAATTTTTTGATTTTCACCCAAAACTCAATTTTTTGATGTTTCAAAATACGAAAAATCCTAAATCACTGGTTTTTCAGTGGAATTAGCTGATTTTTGGCAGATACGTCCGCCTCAGTAACATTTAAAAGCTGGCAAAAGGAATTTTTGAAATATTTATTATTTCTTGATTCATAGTCAAAAGAACAAAATCTTGATGTTTCAAAAATTCAAACATCTATAAATCCCTAGTTTTTCTATAAAATTAACTCAATTTTGGCAGTTATGGTTGTTTAGGTGGTGTCTTGAAGCTGTTAAAAGGATTTTATGAAACAAATTTGTAATATTTCGCTTTGTGGTCAAAAACATAAAATTTTGATGTTTCAAAAATTCAAACAAGCATATGTTTAAGGCTTTTGAAGCTGACCAGCTGATTTTGACTAGAAGTGATTCTTATGCAGTTATAACGTTGCTTACTTGGAACAAAGGCCGCGCATCTTGGCAATAGCCGAGAATACCTTGTTTAGGCATTGAGCCCTTCCTTGAGTTTCCGCCCCCCGAGAATTGAGTTTGTCCAACTATATTCTCAAGGAAGCATTTTTTTAGGATAAAGAATAATTGTGAGACAGGGAAATATAATGAAGGCATAGAATGTGACAAGCTATGGTTGGTTGTGGAGAGGAAAGGGTGTGGAGGAGGGCGGTGTCACCTTGCGGGAATCGATGAGTTTTTCCACTTCAACAGGACTTCCCGCCTTTGCTAGCAAACAGGGCTGCTTTCTTCTGCCCTCCCATTTCGCGCTCATTGGATAGGGGAGCTGACAGGTTGTCTTATTTCTTTTTGCACTGCCCCCGCTGCCTTTTATTTCTCCTCTCTATGAATATGTCATTCTGCCAATATGCGCTAGTTTTTCTGCTGGCTGAAAAATTCATTAATTCGCGAGAGTTTTTGAATATTGTTCAAATTAAGTTTCGTGCACTTTTTTCACTAATTGCTTTCAGAAACTCATTTTAAAGCCTAAAAGTTTAAATCCCAAGAAGGAAAGGAATTACCGGTGGGGGAAGGAAGTCTTCATTACATATTTATTGGAAAGTTACTCAAGAACTTAGGAAGTTACGTATCAAAAACGGATGAAGACTACCGGGGGGGGGGGAACGAAGTCTTCGCGGTTTTTAATATACTATCCATTAACTCTGCACATGTTTATTGTAGAACGATAAAAACTGGTACAGAGGTACACCCAATAGTGGACGTTGTACCCCTATAATCTTGTGACAAAATATTAATTATTGAGCTCTCAGCGCTGAATTGAAAAATTGGTGCAGTTTGTATGTTTAAACACAGGGTTTGGAATTTCTAAAATGCAGTAATTTTACAATTTTGACTGCCACAGAGTCAATAATTATTTTAATTACTCGCCGTTTTAGGACATCATAGAGGATATCTAGGGCTAATTTGTGGCAAAGTTTCATCAAAATGTATGCACCCACTCTTGAGTAAAACATGAAAATATTTCCGCGAATACTTCGTTCCCCCCCCCGGTATCTCCACCCCCCCCCCCGGTATATTGTTTAAGCAATACTATGAAAACTAAGAAAAGTGATTAAAGAAAAATGAGAATATGACTGGCTTGAGCGGCGGCGGTGGGAGTATGTGAAAAGAAGAAGCGGGTGAATGTGGGGCGATCCACGGTTGGTGGAGGAGGGTGACTGGGATGGCTGCAAGCCGTCGCTTCTGCCAGAGGAGGGCGTGAGCGCTGGACCGGGGGCAGAGCCGGAGCCCGGAGAGGGGGGAGAGGAGGAGCCCAGCCCATTCCAACGAAGGCTCGGCAAGTCCCTCCCGCTGCAGCTCTGCGCCCTCGTATTCTTCATCCTCGCCTCCGTCCTCCTCACCCTCCTCTTCCTCATCTTTGGACTACTCACTGTCGGCAGCTGATGCTTTTGACCAACTCTATTACTGCGGCTTAAGGTTCTGGGCATGCTGTTTCCTTGTGCTTGGCTGTTCAAGGAGTTTTTTTCAATGTGTCAGCAGTATGCTACCGCTAGTAAAAAGCTCAAGCAGGACTTTTCCTTGGTACTTGGGGAAAAATGGAGCTGATATTGGCATCGAAAAGACAAAAAATGTTGGTCTTGGTAAGTTGAGATTTCACGCTTTAAAAGTGATGATGTACTTATACAAATATTTGAGTCATTATTTTTAACCCATTTAACATAACTTATTTATTTAAGAAACGCTATATTGTAATACTAAATTCATTAGTTGCAATAGTAGAAAATTTGAAGCTTGAGGCTAAATTAATTTTAAGGTTTGGCTACTTTAATTTAATTGAGTTACTAATTTAGCCTCAAGCTTCAATTTTACTACTATTGCAACTAATGAATTGGGGGGATAGTTGGAATAGATTTCATTTGGGGGGGACAGTTGGATTGGAATAGATTAGATTTTATTTTTGGGGGGACAAATGGAGTCAAAAACAAGTATATGGCGCAGAGCGCAATAGGTGACCATGGAGCTAAACACTTCACAAATCTGGACTTTTACGAGTTTTACTCAAAGAAGTGATTTTCAAAATGTCGGGGACCAACTCCACCCCTCCGGACCTTTGCAGAATTTGATTACCTTTCAAGTAAAAAAGTTTGTCCAAATCCGTTGAGAATTTGCCCTTTCTCAGCATATCCCATTTTTCAAACTTTCTACCCAGAAAAGTAATGATTCAACAGTTTCGGGACCGGTTCCAATTGCCCTGAAACTACCCAGACGGGTGCCAGATATTTCTTATCGAATGTCATTCGATGCAGGACACTGTCGTAGAAACATTTCAGGGGAGTATTGGGGCATGATGTTTGGGCATGAGTATTGGGCAAGTTTTCTGCAAAATACATGATTCGTACTAAAAAATTGAGAGAATTAGTACCACTTTTTGACCAAAAATTGGAACTATTTTATATAAAAAACAATTTTCCGGAATTGGTACTAAAAAATTAGAACTACTTTTTGGCCAAAAATTGGAAATATTTCAAAAAAGTTAAAAAAAATCGCAATGTTACAAATTTGTGATTTTTCGTGGTACTATTTCAAATTTTTAGTTCCACGAAAAATCACAAATGGTACTATTAGTAGTAGAACACTAGAAAAGCAATACGGGGGGTGGGGGGGGGCGTGGTACCGAGCCTAGACACCATAAAGAGACAAACGCTACGACCACTTGACCATTGATGGCTTAAGGCTTAAGGACGATTTAAAAAATGTGTATGATCGCGCAATCGATTCTTACACGATGCAGTGTAAAGAAAGCATTTATGCAAGAAAATCACCAGTGTAATATGACATTCATAAAAATTGTGGCAAGCTCTACAAATCGGAAGACTGAACAAGAACGGTTTGCGAAGATGCGGTGGGCTGGAGGCTGGTGAACTCAATGGGAGCGGGAGCTGGACGAAATTGCACCAAACGACGCCACACGGCCACCAGGGCAGATCGAATAGGTTGGGAGTAGGCGACCAAGAGAATGGCGTTGATCAGCGGATGCCACAGGGCCAGGGCTCAACCTCATTCCCTCACTCAGCCCTACCAGCCAAGCCAACTAGGACCAGGAGAACCAACCGTTAAAGCAGACTCTTTGGCTGCGCAGACGATTATGATCCTTGTTTTTCTCCACAGCGGCATCGTCCAAGCATAAGTCCTCCTTCGTCCCGCCCTCAGTGAACTCGCAGCGTTCCTCCCAGTTCCTTCCAGCCGTATGGGAGAAGGTGATGATGGGTGTTGAGACCTGCTCCTGAGCGAAGTGGAAGGCGAGGAGGACTTCGTTGATGGTGCGCGGGAGCCAGCAGACGGCGAAAATGGCCACTACCGTCCACATCATGGCCAGGTTCTCAAAGCGAGCCTTTTATTGCCAACCCGCTTGCCTAGGCTGGGCACCAATATGCGAGCTCGTCGCAGTTGGCGAGCCAGCTCCTTCCTTGGCGCTCCGCAAATCTCCTCTGCCAGACACTCGCGCGCCTTCAAACCAATTGCTTATTTTCAACCAATAACATTTGCACCGCTCATTTTTCTCATCTTCACGGTGACAAAACCACCCCCTCCAGGCCAAATGAGTACCGAGCTGGGACCGATTTTTTCTCACGGGAATTACAGCTTCTATTTTGCAGTGTTTCTGTTCCAATATGGCCATATTGATGGTGGAGGACATGATTCCTGATAATTTCTAATTTATATATGCAAAAATTAGAAAAACTTTTTGAAAAATTGTTTGAACAAGGTATTCTCGGCTATTGCCAAGATGCGCGGCCTTTGTTCCAAGTAAGCAACGTTATAATCCATGCATAAGAATCACTTCTAGTCAAAATCAGCTGGTTTAATTCAAAAGCCTTAAACATATGCTAGTTCGAATTTTTTAAACATCTAAGGTTTAGGTTTTTGGCCACAAAGCGAAATATTACAAATTTGTTTCATAAATTCCTTTTAACAGCTTCAAGTCACCACCTTGAAGCCAAACCACAAGCCTAACTCCCAAAATTGAGTTAATTTTGTTGAAAAACTAGGGATTTATAGATGTTTTAATTGTTGAAACATTAGGATTTTGGTTTTTTGACTATAAATCAAGAAATAATAAATTTTTCTAAAATTCCTTTTGCCAGCTTTGAAATGTTACTTAGACGGACGTATCTGCCAAAAATCAGTTAATTCCATTGGAAAACCAGTGATTTACGATTTTTCGTATTTTGAAACATCAAAAAATTGAGTTTTTGGTGAAAATCAAAAAATTTCTCCAAGCCTTAATAATGGGGCCAAGGCATCACCAAGGCGGACTTTCATGCAAAATTTCAGCTAATTTCATGGAAAAACCACTGATTTACGATTTTTAGTGCTTTGAAACATCAAAAAATTGAGTTTTGGGCGAAATTCAAAAAATTACGCCAAGCGCCAAAAATGGCCTGGAGATACCACCCAGGCGGACCTTCATGCAAAAAATTAGCCAATTTCGTTGAAAAACCGCGGAGTATGGGACTGGAACAGACAAATATATATATATATATATGCGGACAGACGGACGCAAAAATGAGGTAACTGCTTAAGCTGGCCTTGGCCGCCCGCCGCTTCGGGCAGGGCGCCAGAGCTCCTCCGGCCTCCGGGCACGGGTGCTACGGCCCCTACGCTTCGCCTAGCATGCTTCGCATGCTAGGCTACGCTGCGGGGCCTCCGCACCCATGCCCTCCGGCCTCCGGAGCTCTGACTGCCCTGCCCTCCGCGGCTGGCGGCCTTCGGCCGCGCAAAAACACCAAATAAAAAATTGAAATGAAAATTGGCCAGTGCCCTGTGCAGTGTCAAAGCGTAGGCCAGGTTGAAAATTCAAATTTTCCATTTCTTTGATTTTATCTATTTTATCAATTTTTAGTAAAAGTTGTCATGTTTTTTGCACATATAAATTATAAATTACTTATGTATTATTCCCGCACCATGGTTTGGCCCTTATTGGAAGAAGAAATAAGCTGTAATTCCCGTGAGAAATAATCGGTCCCAGCTCGGTATAGAGGTGTGTGAATGGGAAAATAGAACGGGAGGTGCCGTGGGTACGATGGTTGGGCTGGAGTAGGAGCTGGCGCGTCGCTGATTAGCGCGAAGGCGAAGGCTGTAGCTTCGAATCAGTTCCGCATTGTCCCTGTCCGTCCACAATTAGCCTCATTCCCCATAGCTGAGAAGAAAGGGCAACTCATCCTGGAACTCCATCTCCAGGCGCTGGTCCTTGGCTGCCTCCTCCAGCCAGGAGTCTCGCAGTAGAACTCCGCTCACCCCCGCATAGGCCACGCACATGAGGCTCAAGGCGGTCGCTATGAGCCCCAGGCGAAGGCAGGGCAGGATCAGGCCCCAACCGTCCTCCGCGTAGCGGCAGTTGAAGCCGTACATGGCCCCTTGGCCGGGGAAGATGGTGCCGGAACATTGGAATTGCTGCAATGAAGCAGAAAGGGGAAGGAATGGCTGGGTTGCTGGTGGCAGGCTAAAACCACTCCGGGTACTTCGGCAAAGGAAATGAGGGCGCAGAGCAGCCAGATGGCCAGAACGCAGAGGCGGATGTAGCGTTGACGGGCTAGCAGCTTGGCAGTGCGCGGGAACACCGTTCCCAAAAAGCTGGGGGTAGACGAGATGATGCTGGGGAGGGGTCTGAGGTGGAGGTAGGAAAGGTAAAAAAAGGACCGCTCAAGGGAGAGGAAGAGTAGATTGAAGGCGAGAAGAGAGATGGTCAGCGTTTCCATGTAGTAGCGCAAGTAGCAAAGAAAGTGCCTCCATGAGATGGAGGCCACACTGGGCTGCTCCCCCATAATCACCTGCCTGCTTTGGGACTCTTCGTGTACCTAAAGACCCTTGGCCCTTGCTCCCTCCCATCCTTCTAGTGGCTGAAGATGTAGACGAGGAGAGGTCCTTGGATGATGGCAGCCAGTAGGTCAGCAATGGCCAGACTGACTAGGAAAGGCGTCATCTTCAACTGACGCAGCTCTCGACGACTCAGAAGCACCACGGCCAAGAGTAGGTCGGCTGCGAAGCCAAAGACAGCGGGCACCAGGTACAAGGCATGCAGGCTTGCTGAGCTGAAGAGCGGATATTTGTGGAGGCAGTTTTAGACTAGAATGAATGACTGGCCACCTGAACTCTTCATTTGCTTCTGGCATGTTCAAGTCCTTGCCTTCCTCTGAGCCCATGTCGATGAACTCGGCGCAAGGATTGGTGCAAGTGCAGCTTAAGTTGCTCGACATATTGCCTCAAATTTTTGTTCATTTCATTTCTCTCAACTTTAATTGAACATCCATTCATTGAAGCAGCCTTCTAGCGTAACCTTCGCAAGCCCAGCTTGTTTGGCGGTCAAACTTGGTCGATATTCAGAGTGGTAGGCCTATTCAGTTGAAGTGATAGTTTGATAGTGTGAAGCTGGCCTATTAAGCTATAGGTGAGTGGGGGAGAGGAATGTGAATGGTTTGAGCTGGCGCCTAAAGGTCGGCCTCCAAGCACAGTCAGCGGAGCCCAAATGCGCAGTGACGTAAATGCCACTTGCCTCCAGCTCATTCATTTACTCACCTGCTCTGTTTTCCACCTTCCTACCGCTCTTAGAGCATGACGGAAGCCAAGATCCAGGAATTAGGCTCTACTCTGCGCAATGACAAGCTGCCAATGGGCCCTCGCTTCCGTGCTCTCTTTGCGCTTCGCTCTCTAGGCGGATCACTGGTTCTATTATTTGAACGATTTTCACTTTTCCAAATAGCTCATTCTAATAGTTTATACATCCAACAACGTTGGGGTAATTCAGTAGGGAATAATGATCAGCATGAAGAAAAGTGAGGGTTCAATCAAACAGGTTTCAAAAGGTTTTAAACCTAAATTTAAATAACAGCATTTTTTCGAGAATACGAAAATGTGACTGCAACACAGGCAGTGGAAGAAATCGGGAAGGCGTTTGGGGACCCTTCGGCGCTGCTGAAGCATGAGCTGGCCTTCTGTCTGGGCCAAATGCGAGACTCCGCCGCCATCCCCATCCTCTCCCGCACACTGGAGGACCTGGACGAGAGTTGAGTGCTCCCCATTCAGCTCTTTTCCCCCTCCTCATATTGCCTTTCCATAGACCCGATGGTGCGACATGAGGCTGGCGAGGCCCTGGGTGCCATCGGCGACCCCGTTGCTGAGCCTCTCCTTCGCCGTTTCCTCCAGGACACCCACCCCGAGGTTCATTTACTTCCCTTCTTCCTCCCTCCATCTTCACCCCACTAACCATCGGCTCAAAGTAATCTAGAGAACAGTACAGTTCTACAAAGGAACAGTACAATTCTACTAAGGAAGGCTTAGGTATAGGCTTAGTTTCTTAGAAATGTACTGTTTCTATGTAGAATTGCAGTTCTCTAGATTTCATTGACCCCGAAACCATCCATGCCTCCAATTGCTAGCCTGGCATTCTAGGTAGGGGAAACCTGTGAACTGGCCCTGCAGCGCATTGACTGGGCTCAGAAAGCCTCAGGAGAAGCAGTCGTTAGCCCATACGCCAGTGTTGACCCCACGCCAGCTGCCGAGGCCGCCGACGTCCCTGAACTGGAGGCAGAGCTGCTGGATGCCAAGGCTTCGCTTTGGGACCGCTACAGAGCCATGTTCGCCCTCCGCAACCTCGCCAGCCCTCCAGCCGTTCAGGCACTTGCCAAAGGTCCTTCCCCCTACCCATACGCGAGCAACAAAAGAAAACAGTGTTGACCCCACGCCAGCTGCCGAGGCCGCCGACGTCCCTGAACTGGAGGCAGAGCTGCTGGATGCCAAGGCCCCGCTTTGAGGACCGCTGAGCCATGTTCGCCATCCGCAACCTCGCCAGCCCTCCAGGCCGTTCAGGGGGGGGGCACTTGCCAAAGGTCCTCCCCCTCTACGGCGAGGCGGGCAACTATTTTACTGCCCCCCTCCTCCTTCCCCCTCCTATTCAGCCTACGCCGTCCGTTCTACAGCAGCAAAGCGGAGGGTGCTGGACCCGCCGGCGGCAACCCCGCGCGCCGCGGCCGGGGCGCGGGCGCGGCCCCTTCTGCCCGCCTCTGGCGGGGGCGGAGGGGGGCAGGGAAGGCCAGGCAGTGGGTATAGAGAGGGCTGTGAGAGTGCAGGACCAAAGTCGTGTGGTGGCGGAGAGTGTGGAGGTTGCCTTGGACATTTCAGAAGCCGCCGGGGAGTCCTTCCAGCCTCTAATCACGGTCTCCTAGTGTTGCTTGCTGTTGAAGAATGTGTCTTCACTGTTTGGGCACCGAAGAAAGACACACCACACAAGCATGAGAAGCAGTGAAGAAGGTTGGCTTGGAGCCAGCTAAAACTGCGCGGATGGAGCATGCGAAGCAAGAGAAGCGGGCGAAAGGAAATCGGTAGTTATTGATTGCTGGTTTTAGAGCCCTGGAGATGGGTTAGAGTGGAGGGCAGATGAGGAGCTGTCTTCTGGCAGCAGTTATGGCCACTTTCTTCCTCATTTTCTGCCTCTACAAACTCCTCACGGCTAATGGTATTTTTAATGATCTAAAAAATGTATATTATAATTTTTAATTTTTTAAAAATGTCATTATGTTGCATTTAGTGTTCTTTACTAAAACAAACCGAAATAAAATTTGCAGCCAGCGAAAAAAGTACTGCATCCTTTTCAATCATGGAGGCTGTTGAGACTGTCGAGGTAAACCAAAATTTTTGTCAACACAGATCTGCTCCAGTTGCAACTTGCAAGGTCCTGCTTGTGTTCACAAAAGTGCAGAACAATCGAAATCTTCAGCTCCAGCTAGCCGATTGCCTTCGCTCCATGCTTCGCTATGCTACTGGCAGCATCGTTCAAATCACTGAAATTGTTGAATAAATTTCTTGTTTGAGGACCCATAAAGATCAGCATTGTCGGAGATGATGATAGCAGACGCATAGCTGACGGCATTTTCCAAGATCTCAATCCCAGGAGATCCGTTGTCGTAAGCATCAATCAATAATCAATGTAGATACAAAAACAATGACAGTGTTGCAGATGGAAGGCTTGGATATGCAGCCGCTTGGGCAACGCATTGAAGAGGAGCTAGGTCCAGTGATGGGACATTTTAGAGCCTCTGCCAACTCCTACTATGGAGATAGCCTCTTCTTCCTTTCTCTCATTGCACACCGACTGTTCCCGCTCAAAAACCGCCTCCTCCTCTTGGACGCTGATCTAAGCTTCCGGTTGAGTCCTTTTGGTATGGAGTGTTTGGGAAGATATTAGTGGGCTGTAGGAAGGATGTGCGCGAGCTGTGGGACGAGTTTGCGAGCTTTGGGGACAGCGCGGTGCTAGGCATCGCCAGGGAAGCACAGCCAGTCTATCGACACCTCTTTCACTCCTACCGAGCCAAACACCCAGGGTTACCGATCCTACTACAATCATTGCAGAGATTATGGGAACAGTTTGAGTGAATATGCTTAGCGTTAAGGACAGGAAATTCAAATCACTTTTATTTCGAATCAAATGGGGAAAAGGTGACTCTGCTGCGAGTTTGTATCAAAAAGCTATATGTATAAATAGCTATGCATCAAGTAAACTGAAATTGGAGAAAATATGCTCAAAGAGTTCCTTAGCATTATATGACCAAACTGAAATTTCTTCAAATGACAATAGGCCAGACGCGGAGTAGCGGTGTTTTCTTTCCCATTCTGGCAGACTTTTTCCAGTCCGAAGCCTGAAATTAGCCAAATAATATGCATGACCACAGACAAAAATCAGCTACCGTTTCATCTGCACTCATTGGGGCCAGAGATGGCGCACTTGTTGGAGAGACGTGAGGGTTTCCTTCAAGGAGTTTCGCCAGGGCCTCCTGTTATAATTCGAATTATTCTAGAATTTTTTTTCCAGCATTTGTAAGGCTTGGAAATATTTTCGGAATTTTTAAATACTTTGAACAGTTTTCAGAGCATATTTCCATAAATTCGAAAGAAACTAACTATGTGTAGGTTTGGTTACTATCATAAGTGGAAATTGTTCTCCTAAGCAAAAGGCCTTGAGTGCAAAACGAAGCGTTTTAGGAGAGGTAAAGGCAGTGATCTCCTGCAAGAAAACCGGGAGACGAAATCCAGGGGAGAGGTAGCCGGCAGTCAGTTGGGCGGAGATGAGCAGTAGAGGGAGCAGCAACATTCTCCAGTTTCAGTCTGTGTCAGGATGAGGCCGCCTATATACTGCCTGCAGGGACAAAGGCATCACGAGTCAAGCCAGAAGTGGCAAAAATATCTTTCTCATTAGATGGAGGGCAGAAGCTGGCAATATGCCTTAGTGTCTTTGTGACTAACGAAGGTACATGCAATCTCTAGATCACACGAGATGGATAAAAGAATTTCTAGACAGAGAGAGCACCTTGTAGCTGGCATTTCCTAGAAATCCCTGATCTTGAAAGCGACTGTAGTTTCTAGCCTTTTGTTATCCGGTCCCTCAACTTCCCGCAACGATACTAACTTGTCTCTAAAATCTTGTAGGATTCAGTGCGCTTCAATCCTTCCTCTGCTGTTTTACTCTGTATCTCGTCGGTGACGTTTAAAGAGGAAGAAAGAATAAATTGAAGAACAATCATCGGGGATCCGCCTCCTCACGGCCTCAGCGGTTTCAACAGCGGGGTCCTCCTCCTCAATCTGCACAAAATGCGCCGTTGCCTTTTCTATTCTTCTTTTCATTCAACCCTCAACCTCATCTGGCCTCTCGCAGAGTCCTCAGAATACAACTCACTCCTCAAGGCAGAGGCTGTGAAAAGCCTGGCAGACCGCTACAGCTTCCGTGGCCATCTAGGCGATCAGGACTTCTACACCCTTGCTGCCACCGAACACCCCGCCCTCTTCCATCTTCTCGGCTGTGGCTGGAACCGGCAGCTTTGCACCTGGTTGCCTCTTTTGGACTCTAAAGCTGGCCTGAGCAGGATTTGATGGAGGTGGGAGAGGAACGGGAGTCCAGAGATTAGGAAAGTGTTTGCGGAGTACCATCGCTGTTTCGAGGAGGTCGGAATCTACCACGGCAATTGCAACACCCCGATTCCTCCAGACCTACTTCATATCTGAGGCCTTTACCTGCTCCCGCTTTGCATGTGGATGTGTGGATGCATCTTTCCAATGGCATAATTTATCGGCTGCGTTTTCAAGAAAACTCAAACACAGACTCATCCTTCAATGGGAAGAATAGCTAGCAGCAGGAGCTCAGCGGGATTAGAATCTAGGAGACGAAAGTAGGATAGGGATCCAGGAACACCCGGCGAAAAGTCAGAAGCGCCACAAGTCATGCGTATCTCATCTCAAGAACCTCTTTGTATGCCCACAATGCTAAGCACTGGTAGTATAAGCACGGTGTTGAGCAGGAGCACGAGACATATCCAGCCGTTTTTATAAAATTATGCCTCATTAGTAATGCCAGCTTATTGCTTCTTGAAGCTGCGTGGGCAGAGGAGAGGGAAGGGCAGGGAAAGAAGCCTTGGGCAGCAGTGGAAGGTGAGGGAGAGAAGCAAGGGGACATCTCAGACGACAGTTTGTCGACTGGGCTTGCCGTAGGGTCCGACGGTGATGTAGGTGACGTTGTCGGGGGTGTAGGAGACGTCCAGGAATTCCGCGCCCTCCGACACACTCGTCTCCACACTCAGCGCCATCCGCCGATACGTCGTCTCCACCACCGCCCGCCCATCCGCCGTCCGCCGTCGCTCCGTTCGAAGCACCTTGAAACACCCAGCATCACCTTTGGCCTCCACTCTAACCATCCGCATTTACTCCACCTCCTTCTAGCCAGAAAGAACTTTGAACTATTCTTTCTGGCTAGAAGGAAGTGCAGTAAATGAGGATGGTTAAAATAGAACAACCACCAGTAGCAGGAAGCGATAAGCTAGGTGTGGTCAGATAAAGAACCTCAGAGCCATTGGGAACGTTGTCGTAGAGGCTGGGCGAGCGGGCAAGGCCGGATTGGTCGGGTGGAGTAGGTGGGAGAGAGGGTGGTGCAGGGGGGAGACGACAGAAGCCGTCCGCTCCCACCTCACTGCTGGTGTGCAGAACGCGGGGTCGTCTGGGCAGCCGACTCTCGCCCGCCGTCACGGACGCGTCCACCCTTTCAGGCTCCTTTCGCCTTTAACAGCCTTTAACAGTCTTCCCAAGAAAGGCTACCGTGGATGGGCGTCGTTTATGCGACTAATTCCACCTAATTCAATCAACTATAAATGTTCGTCAAAAATTAGTTTATAGATGGTTGAATTAGGTGCTGGCATAAATCGTCCCCCACGGTATGAAAGAGAGAGGAGGGACCAGCGCTGGGGAGAGCCGTCGGTGTTGAGGACGGCGCTTCTGGAGGACTTACGGCGACGGTTCCGGGGGGTGGCTGGAAGCGAGGTCCCACGTGCTTCGGCCCCGTTCAGCTCGGCTATGGCTGCACAGGCAATTGCTCCTTCTCTGACCAGGGGGAAGGAGAGAGGGGACGATACTGGAGACAACGGCTGGTTGGAAACCCAGGGCTTTTACAGGACATGCCTCAGCCGATTGCAACGGAAAAGCGGGTGGGCAGAGACAGGGGGACTGAAAGAGGTGTAAGACCAGGCTCTTACTGGCCAAGGGACTGGAGTCTGAAGGGATGAAGGATGGTGGTTAAGATGGGCGACAAGAGCGGGCTTGGGATGGATTGAAGGGGTAGGCGTGTAGTTTGGGAGAGACTTACAGTGTGCTCTCGAGGTATGCCGACTTTGGATGGCTGAGATGGAGGATTTGATGTCCGCCATGCTGCGTTGCAGAACCTGGAATGAGCATGCGTTGCTTGCTAAGGACGGCAAAAGCAAAGTACGCCTGTCTATCGGGCTAGGAGAAAAGAGTTTGGGCACAAAAAGAAATGAACAAATTAGGAATGGAAGTTGGGATGGGTAAACCTTGCCCAAGCGATCCTTGGAGGGTGGGGTTTCGCCGGAATTGGCCGGGCCTGGGGGAGGCTGCAGCACTTTGTCGCTGTAGAGTTTACTGCAACTCAGTCCAAGTCTAGAATCATCTTCAATATGTCAGTGAAATGAAAATCAGTCAATCAGCCAATTTAGTCAATTCAGTTAATTTTGGAAAAAAAATTTCGAAAAGAGAAATAAAATTTATGGTTTCATAAAACAGTTGTTTTGCTGACAATGGCTAAAAGCTTATTTGACCCAACAAAGCATTTCTATTTTACCATAATAGATGAAAAAGATCATTTTGATAAAAGCAGAAAAATATGGAAAGAAACAAATACTCCATGGCCTTGCCGAGTGCATCCAGGGCCTCGTCATTGGGATAGCCGAAGTCTTGCGCCAGGGTCTCTTGCAGGAACTTCATCATCCCCTCGAAGTCCATTCTTCTCAGCGTCTCTGCATCAAAGAATCCTCGACTACCAAGCAGCAATAATGCAAAGGAAGGGCAGCCAACTGGCATGAAGGCTAATGATGGTGTAGGCGAAGGCAGTGAGGACGGCATCCCCGTCGAAGATGAAGGCGTCCCATAACCGCAGCGCCAGCGTGAACGGAACCCTGTCCAGGAAGCATCCGAAGAACCATTTGGTTGTGTAGATCAGTGGTACACCCTCCCTATCCTTCAAAACACCTCCCATTCCATTTGCTTGCTGCTCTGCTGATGTGTGAACCATGTGCTTGCGCAGTCTAGGATGATACTTGGCGAGGAGACGCTCATAGTGGGCTTGAAAGCGGAGGAGCTTGGGGAAGCCAGGTACGAAGAAGCCTGGGAAGTTGCAAAGAAGGGGTGAATGTGAAGGGTTAGAGGAGCTTGCAGGTGTACCGTGCATGGCGTGCCGCTGGCTGCAGAGTAGGGAGTGTAGGCTCCAGAAAGCGTCCTCCTCGTCCATGTACATCAGCAGGATGGCTGCTAGTTGGCTCATGCCTGAGAGTTGCTTTATTTGGTGGAAGTGGAGGAAGGAGGGAGGAAATACCTTGGCAGTAGCCGACCTCCGTGTTGTACATGGCGTAGGAGGCCAGCACGTGCATCAACGACTTCTGTCTGCAATTTTGGCCAATTATCCTATTGAGTCAACTTTTTTGGTCAATTAATTAGAGAAAAGATAAAAATAGAAAGGTTTACTTGAGGTCATAGCGACGGCGGAACATGAGATGATTGCGATAGGTGCGGTTGATGTCCAGGTCGATCTGGCGAATGTCCTTGGACAGCAGACGCGCCCTCCGCTTCAGCTCCTCGTAGACACCGGCTTCCGCCCCCTTCACCGTCGGCACATTCAGCAGCCTCCGCCAGACCTACAATCTCCAGCCTTCACTTATCTCTCTCATAAGTATTTGCCAAACCCGTGATCTACAGTAAATCGCTGGATATAGTGTCAGACTTACCCAACTTCATTGGAAGTTGCCAGCTCTCGGCACAGACTCAGATGTATCTACCTGAATCTTTACTATCCCTAGGAACATCACTGGATGTTTCTTTGAATCTGTCAAATTTAATTTGCACATGAAAATGTTCACCAGCCTCTACTTCAACTACTCCCCAGGTTTTTCCCTGTAGAAGAAATGCGGACCTCAGCTCGAAGCTTGTCAGGGATGCCCTTGCGAATTCGGCGACGCATCTTCCGCGTGCCAACAAACTGGAGCATGTAGAGTGTGAGGGGGAGAGGTGGAAGAGAAGGATGGGAAAACCTTGTCCCAGTGTTGGAGCATGTGGAGCCATTTGATCTCCCGCTTCAGCTCCTTGCTCCGCTCCCGTGCCAGTGCTTCCGCCATCCGCTGACTTGGCGCCTTCCCATCCTCTCTGAAACCACCTCAGGGCTTCAGCAGCTGTGGAGGGGTGGAAGATTCACTGCATGAAGCCGAAGCGATCGGTGATGTGGTAGAGCTCGAAGTTGGGGTTCTCCCAGGGGTCCACCTCCTGCCCTTCCGTACCCTGCCAAAGGTCCGCTGATTTGCCACACTTCAATTTCAGCACTTTTCCAGTGTTTGAGCCTGTTTTGGGAATATTTCTAGCAGCTGTGTTGCTTATTTTGGCTTTGCTGCTATGGGGTTTCACCTTGCCGCTCCCACAAGATATATTGCTTAAAGAAAATACACTTTTCCCGTCGGAATATGGTATCCAAGGAAACGCCATATAGCCTAGTCTAAGCAGCCGGGGGATAGACCACCACAAGGGCAGCATATAAAGGCCATTAGCTTTGTGTTTTTGTTGGAACTGAAGGATAAGAGAGCGGCTGTGTTTGACAAGGCCGCTTCTTGAGGCGCTTCCGCAAACTCTCCTTCAATCGATAGGCGCCTCCTATGACCCGCCAAGCCCCCAACCAGAGCGCCCCAGCTCCTGGAAAGCCCCAGAGGCCCTCCAAACTCCACCTTACACGATCGATGCGCCGTTTTTGCCCCTGCTGCTATTCCGGGAGGAGAGAAAAGGAGTAGAGGATACATACAGCATCGTAGCGGTTGACAATGCCGAAGCGTTCCTCCAGCTCTCGAAACTCCGGGTCCTCTGCGCCCGGCGTCCCCTCCAGACTCTCCGCCTCCGATGATGAGCCTCCTGCCTCCTCACCCACCGCCCCTCCAATTTCATCACTCCTCCAGCACACATTAGGCCAAAACAGCATTGAACAGGAACAGAGAAGCCTAAGCCTGGGAGACTGCCCTTTACCCTCTTTCCCGCTTTGTAAAGCCTTTGCACCTTTCAAAGCCTTTCCTCTTACGCAAAAACAGGCCTCATAAGCCAGGCGCAAGCGTCAGTCGCTTGGGACAGGAAGATTTGGGAGACCATCGGGAAGCAAGCCCTTCAGACGCCCGGCCACGTGGTCCAGCAGTGGGCTCTGGCTCTGCTTGAGTCGGAGTGCGGCGTGGTCTAGGAGGCGGTTGGTGGTGGCAGCAGCTTCCTGGCGGGACTCGGCGAGCCAGAAGCTCAGCCGCTGACGGAGGGAATCGTCACGCATCTCGCTGGCAGGCTCCAGGAAGGGGGGTGGGAGGCTGCGCTTGGCCCTGCAGCCTAGGCTGCTGTCTGGCCGAGGGCTGGAGGGGCGTCCGGGGCTGCCTGAGGCCTGGAGAGGCGCTGAGACCTTGCGCTCCAGGGCCCGCGATGGGCCCAGCAGCTGGGGGGCAGAGGCGTTGACAGTGAGAGGCATTGCGGCTGGCTTTGTGATCTGAGCTGAGGGTTGGGAGGGCTGATGGACAGGTGTGAGCCTGAGGCTCGTGTCTGGGGGCAATGGAGGTGAGAGGATGGCCTGAGGGGCAGACTGCGTAATTTGAGAGGTGAATAGGGAGAGGTGAATAGGGGGAGACTGCGTAATTTGAAGTAAATGTATTCCTTTGTTTTGAAAAGCAGAAGAATAAGCTCTTGAGCTTAGAGAGAAACGAGGAGCAGATCTTGCCAGTTTAGACAGTATGGGGCCAAGCTTGGAGGGCTGATGGAGAGGTGTGAGGCAAAGAGTTGGGGAAGGGAATGGAGGTGAGGAGATGGCCTGGGGTGAGGTGAATAGGGTGGGACTGCGTAAGAGGCTTCATCGGCTTAACTTCCGCTCAGCCCTTCCCCCCTGTGGGGATGGATGCTAACACGGGCGAGATTACTTTGCCCCCACTTTGCGCCGATGGCAAAGGGGAAAAAGGTGCGCTAATTGGGAAAAGGCAGTCGGACTAGAGGCGGTGGTAAAGTGGCAAAGGGTCGAGCGGTGGGAATCAGCGGGCGCAGGGAAAAAAGGAGGTGATCAATTTTCGCAAGGAGCCCAATTCGCGCGGCCCCGACCAAAAGCTTTGCATAATTTACGCCGCCTCTCTCCAGGGGCAACATTAGCCACCTCCTTTCTGCCCTTTCACTACTTCTCCGAAACATCTGCCCTCCTTTTTGGGGACATGCTTTTCCCCCCTGACTCACTCTATTCCCGCCATCATATTGGCAAAGGCTCAATTTATTCCACTAATGCTTTTATGATCAACCTTTGCGAAATAATTGAACTATGAGTTCTTGAGCAGACAGAGTTGTTTGCGGGAATTACTGAGAGCAGGAGGAAAAGTAAACAGGCGTCTAACCCATGGCAGTAGGCGGGTTGGGAGGAGTGTTGGAGAACTGGGCTACATCCAGAGCGTCTGGAGGAGGGTGGAGGGAGGGAGAGAGAGTGCGTGTGTGAGTGTGGGTGGAGGACAGTTAGTGTAGGAGACGGCGCATGGGCAGAGTCCGGGGGAAGGAGGCGAGCAGAAGAACCCTTCAAGTCATCCTCCAAACGCCACCCTTCTGCCTCCCAGACGCTGCCATGACTTTTCCTGCCCTACCGTAGCCTAGCTGCCCCGCCCTCTCTCTCACGCTCTAAGACACTCCCAAGACCGCCTCTTTCAATTACCACCCGGATTAATCAGCTGGCAAATATTTATAGACGCCATTTTGGTTGCAAAAAGGCATTGAATACAAGCGCGCACTGAATGAATGTAAAGCTTCATTCAAAGGATGAAAGCGTAAGGAATATTTGCTTGTCTGGCTGCAGCTGGAGGTCCTGAAGCGAAATGCGCAGAGGCGCCAAGCTTTCGCTCGCCTCCCTCCGTACACTGGGACAGCTAGCCTCCAGCAATGTCTGTGAGTCAGAAGAGTTCCGCCTTCGACCTAGAGGAGCTCTCCGGTTTCTTCCTGCCTACATCCAGCTTTAATCTTTCTGCCAGTAAGGCTTCGTTTGCAGCCATGCTTGGCGAGGAGGAGAATGGCTCCACCCCGGCTGCCCGCACTGGCGAGCTCGGCTCTGACGAGGGTTCTCTTCCTTCCATATGCATCTCCGTCATATACTTGAAAGTCAAAAAATTAAATTAAATTGATTAAATTAAAGTTTTAAAAATATTTACAACAAGGTATTCTCGGCTTTTGCCAAGATGCGCGGCCTCTGTTCCCAGCAATATTGCCAAAAACCAGGGAGTTATGAATTTTTTTTATTTTGAAACATCAAAATTCTAAGTTTTGGGAAAAAACCAAAAATATCGCAAAATCACAATAAACCTGTTATGTCAGCAGCTAGCTGGACCTTCAAGCAAAATTTCAGCCAATTTCATTGAAAAACCAGCGATTTATGATTTTTGGTGCTTTGAAACATCAAAAAGTTGAGTTTTGGGCGAAAAACGCAAAATTACGCCAAGCACCAAAAATGGCCTGGAGATACCACCCAGGCGGACCTTCATGCAAAATTTCAGCCAATTTGGTTGAAAAACCGCGGAGGCCGGGCCCCGGAATGACATATATATATATACTAGTAATATGGGTTAGTGGCCGCGCTTCGTGCGGCCACACTTATCATTCATTCACAGCATATGAAAAATTCAATGTTAAATTATTTCTTGACAACATAAAATATGCAATTCAATGGGCATCACGAATCATCGCTGAAAAGAATGGAATTCTATATTTAAGCAGTTATCAGCATTCAAACCACCCATTTCGACTGATCAGAAAAGCAAATATAAAATGGATTTATGACTTAGAATCGCATACAGTTATAAGTACCTCTGGCAATGAACATCTGAATATCCCTGCTTATAAATAACTTGCAACATCAGGTCACTGAGTAGGGCCAAAATCGCAAAAATTGACTTCACTCAAAGAGATTTTTCAATGAAATTGTTTCAAAAAATTTAAAAAGTAAATAGGCTATCTTAAACAGAATTGTTTTGCCTTGAATTTAAAAAAAAGTCCGACATAAAAACTTAAGAATTGAATGAGCTACAAAGGAGCAAAGTCAAAAAAGGGGCAAAAATTGCAAATTTCGACACGTTTTTAATCATAACTTTTTTTTAAGGAAAAACTGCGAGGACGAGCGGTGATATTTTGTCAATCTTGCCGAGATCTGTCCAAAATGCTATCATATGCCAGGATAAGTTAAGAATCCAGACTGCGCAAATGCCCCTCCGAAAATGCCATCACCCGTATTATATAAGACTAGTCATGTAGGTCAGTGGCCGCGCTACGCGCGGCCACCTAATTTTTGGTGAAAAGAGAGCCATATTTGGCTTACCGCTGGTACCAGATAAAGTTATTAAAGTTATGTGACCAGTACTGTCCCTTCAAATCTTCCTTAAATACAATTATGTTATTAAGAGGACAAAACCATGGCCTTTCCAGCTATTACACAGCATGATAGGCTCAAAGATTTCAAGATGCTTGCGAATACTTTAGGTCAATGCACATCATTCGCATGGCCTGGGCAAACACTGACTCAACCTTGCCTTGAAGATTTACTTGATTCATCCCAAATACATCAGACTCCTGGGTAGGCCGAAAATCGAAAAATTGGCATCAGTCAATCCATTTTTTGAAAAATATTTTACAATAATCTTTGAACACTAAGCAATGCATTTTAAGCAGAACTGTTGTAGCTTCAATTCAAAAAAAAGTCCGACAGAAAAAGTTAAAAACTGGATGAGTTATGGGGTTTCAAAGTCAAAAAATGGCCAAAAATCGCAAAAATGGAAACGTTTTCAATTATTTCATATTTTCAGCATTACCCATACACAGCGCGCCCCAAAAAATATTGAATAACTCGTCAAAAGCCATACATAGAGCTATCATATGCCAAGATAAGTAAAGAATCCAGGTGGCGCCAAGGCACCCCCCAAAATGGCATCACCCGTATTATATAAGACTAGGTTGAGCTTCGCCGTCGCCTACGGCGACTATATGGAAGCAGCTACAGAAATTTTAGATGACCAGAATTTCAAACTATATGAGTAATAGAAAGCTGGCTGCAGTAAGGAGTTTTACTTTAATTTGTTTGGCTTCGTCCCACTATCCCCCCAATGTGTTTTAGGGGGGATAATAGGATAAGAATTTATCTGGGGGGGGGGGGTAGTTGGATAAGTTTTAGTTTGGAGTGGGGGATAATTGGATAATTTTTCATTTTGGGGTGGGGGTAATTGGATATGTTTTCATTGGGATGGGGTAGTTGGATAAGTTGGGGGGGGGGGGGCAATTGGAATTGAAGAAATAGTTTTGATGCGTTTTATTTTGTTTAAAACCCCTTTAAATTGGGGGGGGGGTAATTGGAACAGATTTCATTTGGGGGAGATAGTGGGATAAGGTTTCATTTGGGGGAGAGGAATGGAATAAATTTTTATTTGGGGGGATAATAGAATAAATTTTTATTTGGGGGTAGTTACTCGAAGGGAGGGATGCAAATGGTTGGAAGAGGGAAAACGCTTAAGGGAGGATGTAAAATGGCATGGGGGAGGAAACGAACTGTTGTGGGGAGAGCTGGATGAGTAAGGATGAGATGTGGATGGAGGATGAGTGCACTACAACTTATTGATTTTGGCTTGTAATGCTTAAGACATTATGGTGCGAATGCAGGAGGGAGAACAGTGGGGGGCATTGTGCGAGTTGCTTGAAAGGTTAGATATACATAGATATTCTATACATACATGAATATACATAGATAGAACTGGCATCCAGTTGATGATTTACACCAACACTAAATGAATGCAACAGCAAAAACCAGGCCGCCTTGGTGCTTCAAAATTCAGGCACAGTTAAGCAGGCCTGAAAAATCCTCCTACATCCATCGCCCTATTTTGCTTACTTGAATATCCAATGAAACATGGGAGGCATGGGTAGACCGCCAGAAAGCCTTTTAGCTGAAATTTCAAAAAGCTCTAGCTTGCCCAATTCTCAACCGATTTCAAAAATTCCAATGCTATTCTTTGAGTTAAATTTGTGTCTAGTGAATGCATAAAACAGCGTGAAAAAATTCAAACCCGTTCAAAAACTATGCATAAAAAACCGTCCAAAATGACCCATTAACCCAAACTCTTGATGTTTTAAGCACAATCCCGTGCTCGGATCAAGCTGCGCATCACTCCATCGTGTTCCTGGCCCCCGATTTACCCAAAACCATCTTCATTTCATCAAAACAGGCTTTCCTCATGGCGCGCCCCGTGTTTACTCACAGGACAGGCTCTGTCATTATATATGGTGATATATATATATGCGGAAAGACGGACGCAAAAATGGGGTAACTGCTTAAGCTGGCCTTGGCCGCCCGCCGCTTCGGGCAGGGCGCCAGAGCTCCTCCGGCCTCCGGGCACGGGTGCTACGGCCCCTACGCTTCGCCTAGCATGCTTCGCATGCTAGGCTACGCTCCGGGGCCTCCGCACCCATGCCCTCCGGCCTCTGGAGCTCTGACTGCCCTGCCCTCCGCGGCAGGCGGCCTGCGGCCGCGCAAAAATAACATTGAAATTGGCAACAGCTTGTGCTAAGATGATGGCATAGAGGCCATCCATATTTTACTCAAGATGATAGGAATAAGCTAAACTGCAGAGGGTGAGGTGGGCAGTGTGCACTTGGGCCCAGAGGATGCGGCAGCACTGGAAGCTCTGGCCCCGGCCTTGGCCGACGACAGCTGGGTGGCCTCCATCGACGAGGAGGCTCCGCTCAAGATGCGTGAGTGATTGGCTTCAAGGAGGAGGATGGAGGGGGAGGTGGTGGAGGATTGAAGGCAAGGCCTTGTCCACCATCTACTCTGAGGCAGAGGAGGTGGGCGGGATCATGGCTGAGGACTTCTTTGCCGCCAATCTGCTCAGTCTCTCACTCAACCAGGACAATGCGCCCTCACCTGGTACGTGCCTTTTGGCTTTCCATAAAAGGATTTACGATCTATAATTCATATAAACGTTTAGTTTAGGCTCTTGCATGGACTTTTTTCTTTAATTCCAATTTTCCTGGAATTATGCAACCTTTTTGGTGGATAACTTTGAATGGATGAGTAGTGAGAGTGAATGAGGTTGAGGAGATGGAGAAAGGGGGGAAGCAGTGATCCGTAACCCGTTCGACGAGGACGGCGGTACTGCGGACGAATCCGCAGTCCAGGCCGCCCTCCTCAGCTTCGGCCTTGGCGACGACGAGTTCCAATGTCCCCCCCATAGCACCTCACTCCTCCACTCCACCCATCCCTTTCACTACATCCCTTTAAGGCGGAGCGACAGAGGAGATGATGAATAGAGAGGAAGCAGCCAATGCTGCCGCCTTCCGTTTCCAGCTCCCCGAAGGGGCCAGCTTCAGCCCCAGCCCCAGCCCCCAGGACTGGAGCCAGGAAGCCCTAATATCCGAGGTCAACTAGCCACGTTTTTGGTGATCAATAAATTTGTAAAATGTGTAGTGTACATTTTTACTCGGAGATGAATTTTTGCCCTCTTGAATCTTGACTATCGCTGGTCTATTTTTCAGGGCGCTACGGAGCACTTCCAGGCTAAGTCTGCGGCCCTGGGCAGAAGCCCTCTCTCCCAGCCACCTTCCAAGCCCCCATCGCCTTCCCAGCGGGTTCCCCGACTAATTCCCCTTGAACGAATCGTTAACAAAAGTCTACTCTTTCCAGCCGAACTGGGGGACAGCAATAGTGTCGCCGGATCCGACGCCTTTGCCGCCGGCTGAACTTCCTGCCATCACCACCACCGAGGCAACACCGCAGCGAAGTTGGCCAACAGCTTCAGCCTCAACTGAGAGGAATCGGGAGGCATTGCAGATGAGCCTGAGACTGGGGCTGGCCTACAGCCGAGTCTCTCTGCAATCGGCAGCGTCCTGGACGAGATACCCAGCTCCACCGAGCTTGAGCTCCCATCTACTGTCGTTCGCTTTGGCTTTTCTTTTCTACACTTCTCGGCGTCTCCACTGAAAATTGGGGGTAGGGATGAAAAAAACGAAAATTCCCAAAGTAGAATTATTATTCATATTTGTTGACAATTTTCATTATTTCTATTTGGGTATTTTAATTTTTCTATTAATTAATTTAATTTTTCTATTATTTGAATTAATTGAAATACCCAAATTGAAATAATGAAAATTGTCATTTAGCTTTCAGAGCTCCTTTCTCAGCTCACTGGCGCTGCCGACGACAGCTCACCTGGCACAGGCCGCAAAACAGGGCCCTGGACTGCTGGCCCCTGCAATGGGGCCTCCGCACCTGCTCATGTCCACACCGCTGGTGCCCGGGCTGCGGCGCTCCAGCGGGGAGGGCGGGGCGGAGATCAGCCTCCTCTCCGGCATCGGCCAGCCGCCCCTCAGCCTCAACCGCACCACCAACGACCTCTCCCTCCTCACCGGCCGCCTCTCCTTCTCCCAGAACAACTCCACCCTCCTGCAAAACGACCCTGACCTCTCCGCTATCCGTCGGGCGGTCGCTGAAGCCCCTACTAATGCCTCCGCCACTGCTCTTCTAGGTTTCCGCCCCTCAACACCAATTACATATCAATAATCCCATGTGACTGGACAAGTGAGTGCCATCCTGAAACTCTCCTGTCCTGTCCCGCGGGATTATTTGCATTTGAAACGTCCTCTGAAGGCGATTCAAATATCAATGATCCTATAGGACTAGACAAGGGATTGGCATCCTGATACACTATTGTCACTTGTCCCAAAGGATTATTGACATTTGAATTGGCCCATAGTGGTTAGTGAAGGCTGGGATTGACAGAGGCGATAGCAGACGCTCGAAGCTTCGTCTGCAGCGGGAAGCGGGTGGGGAGCTTCAATCGCAGTCGCTCCATGTCCCAGCTGGCCGAGTCCATCCATCCACTTGCTCTATTGGAGAAAAGAAAGCATGGAAGAGATTTTAGGCAGCCAGAGGAGGAGAAGGAGGCAGCCAAGTCCAACGCCAACGCTGACGGCTCTTACCTACGCACCTCTGCGCCTGGCGGCAGTGATACCAGCTGGACTGCCTATCGAAACAGCCCTGCACCTTTGGACAAGGCATGTCACACACTCTCCTATCCTGGAGGAAGGAGGCAGCCACGCCGCTCAAGTCCAACGCCAACGCTGACGGCTCTTACCTACGCACCTCTGCGCCTGGCGGCAGTGATACCAGCTGGACTGCCTATCGAAACAGCCCTGCACCTTTGGACAAGGCATGTCACACACTCTCCTATCCTGGAGGAAGGAGGCAGCCACGCCGCTCAAGTCCAACGCCAACGCTGACGGCTCTTACCTACGCACCTCTGCGCCTGGCGGCAGTGATACCAGCTGGACTGCCTATCGAAACAGCCCTGCACCTTTGGACAAGGCATGTCACACACTCTCCTATCCTGGAGGAAGGAGGCAGCCACGCCGCTCAAGTCCAACGCCAACGCTGACGGCTCTTACCTACGCACCTCTGCGCCTGGCGGCAGTGATACCAGCTGGACTGCCTATCGAAACAGCCCTGCACCTTTGGACAAGGCATGTCACACACTCTCCTATCCTGGAGGAAGGAGGCAGCCACGCCGCTCAAGTCCAACGCCAACGCTGACGGCTCTTACCTACGCACCTCTGCGCCTGGCGGCAGTGATACCAGCTGGACTGCCTATCGAAACAGCCCTGCACCTTTGGACAAGGCATGTCACACACTCTCCTATCCTGGAGGAAGGAGGCAGCCACGCCGCTCAAGTCCAACGCCAACGCTGACGGCTCTTACCTACGCACCTCTGCGCCTGGCGGCAGTGATACCAGCTGGACTGCCTATCGAAACAGCCCTGCACCTTTGGACAAGGCATGTCACACACTCTCCTATCCTGGAGGAAGGAGGCAGCCACGCTGCTCTAGTCCAACGCCAATGCTGACGGCTCTTACCTACGCACCTCTGCGCCTGGCGGCAGTGATACCAGCTGGACTGCCTATCGAAACAGCCCTGCACCTTTGGACAAGGCATGTCACACACTCTCCTATCCTGGAGGAAGGAGGCAGCCACGCCGCTCAAGTCCAACGCCAACGCTGACGGCTCTTACCTACGCACCTCTGCGCCTGGCGGCAGTGATACCAGCTGGACTGCCTATCGAAACAGCCCTGCACCTTTGGACAAGGCATGTCACACACTCTCCTATCCTGGAGGAAGGAGGCAGCCACGCCGCTCAAGTCCAACGCCAACGCTGACGGCTCTTACCTACGCACCTCTGCGCCTGGCGGCAGTGATACCAGCTGGACTGCCTATCGAAACAGCCCTGCACCTTTGGACAAGGCATGTCACACACTCTCCTATCCTGGAGGAAGGAGGCAGCCATGCCGCTCAAGTCCAACGCCAACGCTGACGGCTCTTACCTACGCACCTCTGCGCCTGGCGGCAGTGATACCAGCTGGACTGCCTATCGAAACAGCCCTGCACCTTTGGACAAGGCATGTCACACACTCTCCTATCCTGGAGGAAGGAGGCAGCCACGCTGCTCAAGTCCAACGCCAACGCTGACGGCTCTTACCTACGCACCTCTGCGCCTGGCGGCAGTGATACCAGCTGGACTGCCTATCGAAACAGCCCTGCACCTTTGGACAAGGCATGTCACACACTCTCCTATCCTGGAGGAAGGAGGCAGCCACGCCGCTCAAGTCCAACGCCAACGCTGACGGCTCTTACCTACGCACCTCTGCGCCTGGCGGCAGTGATACCAGCTGGACTGCCTATCGAAACAGCCCTGCACCTTTGGACAAGGCATGTCACACACTCTCCTATCCTGGAGGAAGGAGGCAGCCACGCCGCTCAAGTCCAACGCCAACGCTGACGGCTCTTACCTACGCACCTCTGTGCCTGGCGGCAGTGATACCAGCTGGACTGCCTATCGAAACAGCCCTGCACCTTTGGACAAGGCATGTCATACACTCTCCTATCCTGGAGGAAGGAGGCAGCCACGCTGCTCAAGTCCAACGCCAACGCTGACGGCTCTTACCTACGCACCTCTGCGCCTGGCGGCAGTGATACCAGCTGGACTGCCTATCGAAACAGCCCTGCACCTTTGGACAAGGCATGTCACACACTCTCCTATCCTGGAGGAAGGAGGCAGCCACGCCGCTCAAGTCCAACGCCAACGCTGACGGCTCTTACCTACGCACCTCTGCGCCTGGCGGCAGTGATACCAGCTGGACTGCCTATCGAAACAGCCCTGCACCTTTGGACAAGGCATGTCACACACTCTCCTATCCTGGAGGAAGGAGGCAGCCACGCCGCTCAAGTCCAACGCCAACGCTGACGGCTCTTACCTACGCACCTCTGCGCCTGGCGGCAGTGATACCAGCTGGACTGCCTATCGAAACAGCCCTGCACCTTTGGACAAGGCATGTCACACACTCTCCTATCCTGGAGGAAGGAGGCAGCCACGCCGCTCAAGTCCAACGCCAACGCTGACGGCTCTTACCTACGCACCTCTGCGCCTGGCGGCAGTGATACCAGCTGGACTGCCTATCGAAACAGCCCTGCACCTTTGGACAAGGCATGTCACACACTCTCCTATCCTGGAGGAAGGAGGCAGCCACGCCGCTCAAGTCCAACGCCAACGCTGACGGCTCTTACCTACGCACCTCTGCGCCTGGCGGCAGTGATACCAGCTGGACTGCCTATCGAAACAGCCCTGCACCTTTGGACAAGGCATGTCACACACTCTCCTATCCTGGAGGAAGGAGGCAGCCACGCCGCTCAAGTCCAACGCCAACGCTGACGGCTCTTACCTACGCACCTCTGCGCCTGGCGGCAGTGATACCAGCTGGACTGCCTATCGAAACAGCCCTGCACCTTTGGACAAGGCATGTCACACACTCTCCTATCCTGGAGGAAGGAGGCAGCCACGCCGCTCAAGTCCAACGCCAACGCTGACGGCTCTTACCTACGCACCTCTGCGCCTGGCGGCAGTGATACCAGCTGGACTGCCTATCGAAACAGCCCTGCACCTTTGGACAAGGCATGTCACACACTCTCCTATCCTGGAGGAAGGAGGCAGCCACGCCGCTCAAGTCCAACGCCAACGCTGACGGCTCTTACCTACGCACCTCTGCGCCTGGCGGCAGTGATACCAGCTGGACTGCCTATCGAAACAGCCCTGCACCTTTGGACAAGGCATGTCACACACTCTCCTATCCTGGAGGAAGGAGGCAGCCACGCCGCTCAAGTCCAACGCCAACGCTGACGGCTCTTACCTACGCACCTCTGCGCCTGGCGGCAGTGATACCAGCTGGACTGCCTATCGAAACAGCCCTGCACCTTTGGACAAGGCATGTCACACACTCTCCTATCCTGGAGGAAGGAGGCAGCCACGCCGCTCAAGTCCAACGCCAACGCTGACGGCTCTTACCTACGCACCTCTGCGCCTGGCGGCAGTGATACCAGCTGGACTGCCTATCGAAACAGCCCTGCACCTTTGGACAAGGCATGTCACACACTCTCCTATCCTGGAGGAAGGAGGCAGCCACGCCGCTCAAGTCCAACGCCAACGCTGACGGCTCTTACCTACGCACCTCTGCGCCTGGCGGCAGTGATACCAGCTGGACTGCCTATCGAAACAGCCCTGCACCTTTGGACAAGGCATGTCACACACTCTCCTATCCTGGAGGAAGGAGGCAGCCACGCCGCTCAAGTCCAACGCCAACGCTGACGGCTCTTACCTACGCACCTCTGCGCCTGGCGGCAGTGATACCAGCTGGACTGCCTATCGAAACAGCCCTGCACCTTTGGACAAGGCATGTCACACACTCTCCTATCCTGGAGGAAGGAGGCAGCCACGCCGCTCAAGTCCAACGCCAACGCTGACGGCTCTTACCTACGCACCTCTGCGCCTGGCGGCAGTGATACCAGCTGGACTGCCTATCGAAACAGCCCTGCACCTTTGGACAAGGCATGTCACACACTCTCCTATCCTGGAGGAAGGAGGCAGCCACGCCGCTCAAGTCCAACGCCAACGCTGACGGCTCTTACCTACGCACCTCTGCGCCTGGCGGCAGTGATACCAGCTGGACTGCCTATCGAAACAGCCCTGCACCTTTGGACAAGGCATGTCACACACTCTCCTATCCTGGAGGAAGGAGGCAGCCACGCCGCTCAAGTCCAACGCCAACGCTGACGGCTCTTACCTACGCACCTCTGCGCCTGGCGGCAGTGATACCAGCTGGACTGCCTATCGAAACAGCCCTGCACCTTTGGACAAGGCATGTCACACACTCTCCTATCCTGGAGGAAGGAGGCAGCCACGCCGCTCAAGTCCAACGCCAACGCTGACGGCTCTTACCTACGCACCTCTGCGCCTGGCGGCAGTGATACCAGCTGGACTGCCTATCGAAACAGCCCTGCACCTTTGGACAAGGCATGTCACACACTCTCCTATCCTGGAGGAAGGAGGCAGCCACGCCGCTCAAGTCCAACGCCAACGCTGACGGCTCTTACCTACGCACCTCTGCGCCTGGCGGCAGTGATACCAGCTGGACTGCCTATCGAAACAGCCCTGCACCTTTGGACAAGGCATGTCACACACTCTCCTATCCTGGAGGAAGGAGGCAGCCACGCCGCTCAAGTCCAACGCCAACGCTGACGGCTCTTACCTACGCACCTCTGCGCCTGGCGGCAGTGATACCAGCTGGACTGCCTATCGAAACAGCCCTGCACCTTTGGACAAGGCATGTCACACACTCTCCTATCCTGGAGGAAGGAGGCAGCCACGCCGCTCAAGTCCAACGCCAACGCTGACGGCTCTTACCTACGCACCTCTGCGCCTGGCGGCAGTGATACCAGCTGGACTGCCTATCGAAACAGCCCTGCACCTTTGGACAAGGCATGTCACACACTCTCCTATCCTGGAGGAAGGAGGCAGCCACGCCGCTCAAGTCCAACGCCAACGCTGACGGCTCTTACCTACGCACCTCTGCGCCTGGCGGCAGTGATACCAGCTGGACTGCCTATCGAAACAGCCCTGCACCTTTGGACAAGGCATGTCACACACTCTCCTATCCTGGAGGAAGGAGGCAGCCACGCCGCTCAAGTCCAACGCCAACGCTGACGGCTCTTACCTACGCACCTCTGCGCCTGGCGGCAGTGATACCAGCTGGACTGCCTATCGAAACAGCCCTGCACCTTTGGACAAGGCATGTCACACACTCTCCTATCCTGGAGGAAGGAGGCAGCCACGCCGCTCAAGTCCAACGCCAACGCTGACGGCTCTTACCTACGCACCTCTGCGCCTGGCGGCAGTGATACCAGCTGGACTGCCTATCGAAACAGCCCTGCACCTTTGGACAAGGCATGTCACACACTCTCCTATCCTGGAGGAAGGAGGCAGCCACGCCGCTCAAGTCCAACGCCAACGCTGACGGCTCTTACCTACGCACCTCTGCGCCTGGCGGCAGTGATACCAGCTGGACTGCCTATCGAAACAGCCCTGCACCTTTGGACAAGGCATGTCACACACTCTCCTATCCTGGAGGAAGGAGGCAGCCACGCCGCTCAAGTCCAACGCCAACGCTGACGGCTCTTACCTACGCACCTCTGCGCCTGGCGGCAGTGATACCAGCTGGACTGCCTATCGAAACAGCCCTGCACCTTTGGACAAGGCATGTCACACACTCTCCTATCCTGGAGGAAGGAGGCAGCCACGCCGCTCAAGTCCAACGCCAACGCTGACGGCTCTTACCTACGCACCTCTGCGCCTGGCGGCAGTGATACCAGCTGGACTGCCTATCGAAACAGCCCTGCACCTTTGGACAAGGCATGTCACACACTCTCCTATCCTGGAGGAAGGAGGCAGCCACGCCGCTCAAGTCCAACGCCAACGCTGACGGCTCTTACCTACGCACCTCTGCGCCTGGCGGCAGTGATACCAGCTGGACTGCCTATCGAAACAGCCCTGCACCTTTGGACAAGGCATGTCACACACTCTCCTATCCTGGAGGAAGGAGGCAGCCACGCCGCTCAAGTCCAACGCCAACGCTGACGGCTCTTACCTACGCACCTCTGCGCCTGGCGGCAGTGATACCAGCTGGACTGCCTATCGAAACAGCCCTGCACCTTTGGACAAGGCATGTCACACACTCTCCTATCCTGGAGGAAGGAGGCAGCCACGCCGCTCAAGTCCAACGCCAACGCTGACGGCTCTTACCTACACACCTCTGCGCCTGGCGGCAGTGATACCAGCTGGACTGCCTATCGAAACAGCCCTGCACCTTTGGACAAGGCATGTCACACACTCTCCTATCCTGGAGGAAGGAGGCAGCCACGCCGCTCAAGTCCAACGCCAACGCTGACGGCTCTTACCTACGCACCTCTGTGCCTGGCGGCAGTGATACCAGCTGGACTGCCTATCGAAACAGCCCTGCACCTTTGGACAAGGCATGTCACACACTCTCCTATCCTGGAGGAAGGAGGCAGCCACGCCGCTCAAGTCCAACGCCAACGCTGACGGCTCTTACCTACGCACCTCTGCGCCTGGCGGCAGTGATACCAGCTGGACTGCCTATCGAAACAGCCCTGCACCTTTGGACAAGGCATGTCACACACTCTCCTATCCTGGAGGAAGGAGGCAGCCACGCCGCTCAAGTCCAACGCCAACGCTGACGGCTCTTACCTACGCACCTCTGTGCCTGGCGGCAGTGATACCAGCTGGACTGCCTATCGAAACAGCCCTGCACCTTTGGACAAGGCATGTCACACACTCTCCTATCCTGGAGGAAGGAGGCAGCCACGCCGCTCAAGTCCAACGCCAACGCTGACGGCTCTTACCTATGCACCTCTGTGCCTGGCGGTAGTGATACCAGCTGGACTGCCTATCGAAACAGCCCTGCACCTTTGGACAAGGCATGTCACACACTCTCCTATCCTGGAGGAAGGAGGCAGCCACGCCGCTCAAGTCCAACACCAACGCTGACGGCTTTTACCTACGCACCTCTGTGCCTGGCGGCAGTGATACCAGCTGGACTGCCTATTGAAACAGCCCTGCACCTTTGGACAAGGCATGTCACACACTCTCCTATCCTGGAGGAAGGAGGCAGCCACACCGCTCAAGTCCAACGCCAACGCTGACGGCTCTTACCTATGCACCTCTGTGCCTGGCGGTAGTGATACCAGCTGGACTGCCTATCGAAACAGCCCTGCACCTTTGGACAAGGCATGTCACACACTCTCCTATCCTGGAGGAAGGAGGCAGCCACGCCGCTCAAGTCCAACGCCAACGCTGACGGCTCTTACCTACGCACCTCTGTGCCTGGCGGCAGTGATACCAGCTGGACTGCCTATCGAAACAGCCCTGCACCTTTGGACAAGGCATGTCACACACTCTCCTATCCTGGAGGAAGGAGGCAGCCACGCCGCTCAAGTCCAACGCCAACGCTGACGGCTCTTACCTACGCACCTCTGCGCCTGGTGGCAGTGATACCAGCTGGACTGCCTATCGAAACAGCCCTGCACCTTTGGACAAGGCATGTCACACACTCTCCTATCCTGGAGGAAGGAGGCAGCCACGCCGCTCAAGTCCAACGCCAACGCTGACGGCTCTTACCTACGCACCCTCTGCGCCTGGCGGCAGTGATACCAGCTGGACTGCCTATCGGAACAGCCCTGCCCGCCTTTCGACAAGGCATGTCACACACTCTCC